>SWEM01000019.1:0-136632 GCA_019593585.1 Nitzschia palea | reverse complement strand
TTAGAGGATCTCTTAGTCTTGCTTTGTAACTCCCAAAGAGGATCTCGTCTCCCTTTCTTCCTCTCTTAGAGCATCGAGTCTTTCTTTCTTCCTCTCTTAGAGGATCTCGACTTCCGTTCATCTTTTGTTTAGAAGATCTCTCTCTTGACTTTCCGTCTCTTTCAAGACTGCTGCCATCCTGAATCGTTCTAGTCTTCAGGATGCCATTGGGACTATTCTGTTCCCCCATGACTACCGTCATGGTTCGCTGGGACCTACGAGGTCCTCATACGACACGTCGTACCTTCGCTTGAGACTCACAGAGTCTGCCCATGGCTGCCGCCATGTCTCTTCAGTATGGGACCACCAAGGTCCGCCCACTACCTACTGTAGTGTCATGATACAATAGTTCTATGATGAGACCAACTAGGTCTACCCATGCCTACTGACATGTTATCTATTGACGTGCGTACTGCACTTAGCTTACTACCTATGGCGTGCCTACTGCACTTTTACACCTAGCCCATGGTGAGGAGGTGGATGCAACAACATTTACACAAGAACATATTACCCGATTCCGGGAGGGTTTGCATTCAAAGTTGAACGGCAAGAAGAAACAGACTTTGATGCCGAATACTTTTGCATCTTTCTTCCCCAGACTTTTGAATCCTCGATTTGAGGATGTCAACTCACAAACCTGTTTGCCCGATGATGATCATAGCAGTGTTGGACAAGAAGTTCCTTCATGTAAGCATTGAAGAAGTGCCTGATGGGGAGGGTGCAAACCAAGCAGACAGTGTATGGGACAGTAAAGAACCCGACAGCGCACTTGATGTTGTCGACACTGGTTCTGGTCATGATGGTATTTCGGAAGTCTCAGGTCAAGGTCATATTGAAGGCATTAAGTTCAAGGAGAAGTTCATGGACGAACCGTTGGAATTCATGGCTATTGCGGACATATATCATGCCGTTGATGAATATCAGAAGGTTTCTGGTTTCAGAATTGTCATTCGGGTCTTGGCTGGGTTGGCAACAAGGACCTATTTTTGTTCCTCACACATTAATTGTTGCTTTCGTGCAAAATTCGGACCCAAACAAGGGACCGATAAGATAGTCCTAAAGGAGACTTTCAGTATCCCGTTTCACTGTGGACCAAATGCTCCGACGCGCATCTGACGGTCAAGCCAGGAAGACACGGTTTAAGATGCCGCGTTATCGGACGGAAAAGAGTTCGCACGTGCGCCTTTTTTCGCACGTGCGAAAGAAATGTAAGCCCATAACCTCTCACGTGCGAGAAATTGGTGCTCACGTGCGAACTTTTGCTCACCACGATTTGGATGCTCACACGATTCAATTAAGGGTACTACTACTGTGCACTCATACCTAATATTAATAGATACTATGGTAGCCTTTATCATATACGGTGACGCCCTGAAAGCCTCAACACAACAATCACGTCATCAAGAACTGCACCTTCGAGCGGATTCTTGCATGCTTCGGCAGGGCTCACGACTTTGACGGAGTTGACGCTCTTCTCATTGCTTGATGAGGACATTAGGGGTGATGATAGGGGTGATGGTCCCTCTTCATCAGAACTCCTACCCGGAAAAATATTGCTTAGTTCCATCTGATAAGAGGAGGCTACCACTACTCTTTGACCTTGCTAGTTGACAACATGACTTCTGGCAAGAGAACTTTGTAATGCAAATGGAGTATATGCATCTTGAAACTAACCTAGGTACCTAGCTACAAACACTAATGTGATGATGGTGTGTACCTACGTACTTAAATACTACCGGTAACCATGCGTCAACGCTCACAGTCACAACATTTCCGATAACCCATGGCTAAGTTTACGCACGAGGGGTTTTCGCACGTGCGAAAAAAATCTGTTGTGCGAACAATTTTCGGTCCGATAACGTGGACTCTAAGGGACGGGTCGAGGAGAGTGTGGTTGATCATCTGGCACGTGTGACGGATGGTGCCCCAAAAGCCAAAGATGTGAAGAAGGCTGCAGCCACCCTAATCAGCTTGCCCATGAACTACCAACAGGCTTACTATACCTTGACGGGTGGTCAAAAGTCTTGCTTGCTTCACCAAAGCAACAAAAGTTTCCAGCTTATTGGTCCATATTTGCAGAAATTTCGCGAACTCAATCCCGAATCCAAAGCAAAAGCCGAGATTGATACCCAGAACCACATGAAGAGGCTGTTTGTGCGCCCCGGTTTCATGGATGCATCAATGAGATATGTACGACCTACGATGTCGCTCGACGCTGCACATTTAAAATCTAGATGGAAGGGAATGCTTTATAATGCAACCGTCAAAACCGCATACAACGAAATATATCCGGTCGCTTTTGCGACTACGAAGGACAATGAAACTGCTGCCGGTTGGAAGTGGTTCTTAGAGTCATTACGGGAGGCAATACCTACCCTCGTGATGGACCATCCAAAGACTGGTATCACAAAAAAGTATTTCACGTTCATCTCGGATAGACAAAAGGGACTGATTCGAGCCCTTGCGGAAGTATTCCCTAACAGTCATTCCTGTTTCTGTGTCATCCACATTGCACGAAATGCCGAAAAGTATTATGGAAAAGAAGTTTTCTCAATATGTGACGCACTTGGCCAAGACCTATTTGCACGTGGAAGCGGAAGCAATGTTAACAAAAATTGGACGAAAGTCACAAGCTGGCACGGATTATTTGGTGAAAATTCCGGCAAGCGAATGGAGGAATGTAGCCTGGTTGGAAGACCCAACCCTTCCGCCAAGATATGGTGTTCGAACTTCGAATACATTGGAATCGACAAATTC
The DNA here is from genome assembly GCA_019593585.1 of Nitzschia palea. Classification (NCBI taxonomy): domain Eukaryota; phylum Bacillariophyta; class Bacillariophyceae; order Bacillariales; family Bacillariaceae; genus Nitzschia; species Nitzschia palea. Next base: position 133,836 of record SWEM01000019.1, on the reverse strand, counting down.
TATTGAAAGGATATCCCCAGATGGGACTACATTGCCACCAAAGGAATCAAACAAAAGGAGTGCAGGAGGTAATGGCACAAGTGTGGTTCCACAAGACGATGACTACATTCATGAGCTCAATCTTCAATGACCACGATCCAAAATTGTCTCATCATTCTTGTTACATGACAAACTACATCTTAAACAAGAATGACTCCTACGTCAAATGAGTAATCTATAAAAGTTCTTCATAATTGCTGCATTTTTGTTGAAAGAGAAGCTTGCAAATTCGTAAAATGGGGGCCATCCATCGTGCAACGTTTAATCACTGATTCTGTGTCCATGGGAGACACTACTTGAAAAAGCAATGCAAGAACAGATCATCAAGTACTTTGAAGTATCTACTTTGTTGGCGATTGTTGACGTTGAGGTACAAAATTACCTTTATCTGATCATTGTGTCATCGTCAAACTCAGGTGCCGATTGTGATGGACACGATGGAGAAAATGAACGTCGTGGTTCTGGCTGGGAAAACCGTTACGTCGAGATCCAAGTTAATGTTGTAGATAACGGTCTATAATTATTGTATGCTGGTATTCTCTAGCTAGTGTAGGATAGGCATTCTGAAATTAATATTACAATGCCCATTGATACTGTAGAATGCCTACCCCGAAATGCCCTTCATGTTTGATTTGACATATATGTTTTATGTTTGGTGGGCATTACGACCTAATATTATTGCAATTTCCCCTTTCCTTTACATCTTACCTGGTATGTCATTCCATATAGTTGGAGCATGGCGAATTACAATTTCATCCTCTAACCAACCACCAGTATCGATATATTCTTTCAAAAAAATTCGCTGGCGACAAGCGCATAATTTCTGTTCGAAGTATGAATAAATTTGAATGTTTCCCCATTCGGATGACGCAATAAATGGATTGGTTTGACTCTGAAGTGGTGCTCCAATTTTTCGTTTAGGATTATACTACCAGTATATAGTACCTGGTACCTGGTGAGAAAAAGGGAGCATATATGTCTTTAGTTTTACGCAGGAATGAGCCGCTTTGCATTTCATTCCTTGTTTTGCGGTCAAAAATCTTCAACAAAATTCTAGATTCAGGGACAAACCTTGATGTCCGGAAGCGGGAACTGAGGTGTGTCAAGCTAATAATTCTAGTAAATTGGATGCTGAAAGAAGTAGTCTTATCTCTTGAGGTTGTTCAAGCGTGCTTCCAATTCACTTAGTGCGGGGTCTTCACTCTCCGCAACGGCAACCTTGCCCGGGTCCGCTGTTTCCTTTATTGCAGGTGTGCCATTTGCTGATGCCTCTGGGAGTTCGTCGCCGAATGTGATGCCGATTTCATCAAGGACTTGGTTGACGATTTGCTCTTCCTCCTCCTCTGTATTCTCATCTGCCATAGCCTCATCTAATGCGTCTCCCATAATTTCTTGCATGAGCTCGGTTTTGGCGTTTTCCTTTTCAAAATCGGCCATCATTTTTGTTATCGCCGGGACATCAACGGCCTTGTTCATTTTGTACATTGCCTTTGCCGTTGCCTTCATAGCCTCTGCCATGGCGTGATGAGATTTAACAGTTTGAAGCTTCAGGGCGCATCCTTGCAAATGACTTCGCATTTCGATGAACTTGGTTATATATTGACGTGTTCGAACAAGGTCCTTCGGAGTGAAAGAGAAATGTGAGATCTACGATTCAGAATGGAACAAAGACACTTCGGTGGAAGAGCCGGGATCTGTGTGCCCAAATTCCTACCTTGGCCATTATCTTCACCGATGCCATTTGTTGTTCCTTGGCTGCCTTTTTGATTTCCATTGTTAAGCGCTTCTCTTCTCGTTCGAGGGCGACCTTCTCGCGGTCCAACTCCCGTACAGCTCGATTGATCATTCGTTTATTCTCGCGAAGCACTTCTTTCAAAGGCTTGTCTCGTCCAAAGACATTACCCATCTTGATGATCAGCCTTAATCAAGTCTTCAGGAAAGTAGCTCCGTCCCTTGGATATATTTCCACTTGTCCTCTTTATTATTTTACTGTCAGTTGCAGTCACGACTTGCGGGTGATGAGCCATGGTACTTGTCCGATGAAAAAGTTTCGTAATGTAATCTAACGGCAAAAAAGTTGCACACGAAGGGATTCGTGTGTCGCACAATGTGTCACATTCGAGTCATCTTCCTCATGTCCGGTACTAATTGTAAAAAAGCACCGGCATATATAAGACAAAAAAGGTAAAAATAAACAAAAAGTGGTTCCATTTTCTCATTTTTCGTGACCAAGTCGCCAACGCCTACGGCAGCGATTTGTGCACAAAATAATGCTTCCTTATTACGTTATTCCAAGGATCGTATTATGAAGGAGCTGAACGAATTTGACATTCGGGAGTCATTTGATGCAATGGACGAAGAGAAACTTGGGGAAATATCAATGGACACGTTTCATACCATGTATTTGGGATTGGGATATTCCAAAGCAACTTTGGGTGATTTAAAAAAGCTAGTTTTGGATGTTCAGGGTCATGAGTACTTTGTTACAATAGAAACTGTTCTAACAATTCTATCAAAGCAAGAAAGGGACAGAGAATCAGAACTATCCAAACTGTTTTCACTCGTGGATATGGACGGGAAAGGTTTCATCTCTGTGGAAGACATTGAGCAATTGGCGCAGCAAGTTGGAAGAAGTCTGTTGAGACACGAAGCTGAAGCGGTGTGGGCTCGTTCCTCAACAAACGGAGTTATTTCCGTTTCTGTATTCAGAGACTTGTTCTCTCCGGTTGACTAATCCGACAAGGACGAATTCCAACCACTCTATAGTAAGCAATGTGCTAAAATGTAATGTTAACATGCCGGGTCCAAGTCCATATTCATCGCTAGGTTGGCTTGAGCAGCGCGCTTTGGAATGGCCCCTTGACTTATTTGCCTCTAATGTGACAACTCGACTTGGGATATTACAGTGGTGCCAATGATTCTTGTTGTTCGTTAATTTTGAATTTCCCATGCTAAGGAGAACATCAGAATTGTCTGTCTCACAGCAACGATCGATCCAAGCTTGTGATCGTCATTCATGCTTTCGATTAGGTATCAAGCAGCACCTACCTCAGATCAGATCACGATTCAGGAAATGCTCCTACAGGTTCTGGAACGCTCCCGCCGTCGCAGGGGCTGGACTATCTGCGATGATTCCAGCGCTTTGATCCTCCGAATCGCAAACGGAGTCATCGCCGTATGCGTCATTTTCTCCAGGAAGTGATTTTCCATATTCTGGATCTCCAGGTTCTGGGCTGGCAACTTTCACAATCACACCTATGAAGTTGACAATATTATTCTGAGCATCGCGTAGAGCAGCAATAAAGAGTTTGTTCCAAAACGGTGAACCATCAGCTGTATAGTTCAACAGCGTCACTGAAACATCATCACCGGCTGCCAAGCCCTTGCGGATTTCATCCAGTTTGGCTTTGTCCGTGTCGGTCCCCTGTAGAAATCGACAATTTCGGCCCAACACCTCCTCCCTCGAATAACCCGTAAGACTGAGAAAATCGTCTGACGCGAAAACGATTGGATTGTCTTGTAGACTAGGATCGGTTATTACGAACGAATGTTGCGAACGCTGGATACTTTGGACGAGGTTGAAATCTTGCTGGTCATACTCATTTGCATTCTCACCGCAGGCCTCCAAGACCCCTTGTGGCATACGTTCCAAGGCATTGCATTCGTCGAGTAGCTTCGTTCCATCCTCGTCAAGCTGTGTTCGCACAATGTCCTTCAATGCAGCGTTCTCGCGTTGTAGATCCACGACTTCTTTTTGCAGAGATTCGAAAAAAAATTTCTTTCGGAGGCGGGTTCTACGCGCCAAGATCCGGTTTCGCTCCCTTCTTCGATCGATCTGAGCCTGTGTTTTCTTTCTACCTCTCCCCTGTAGAGCAGCAGCAACAGCCATTGCATCGCCTAGCATTGGGTTGGTGACAGAACTTGTAGGATTTTCCAAGCGTCGACGCTTTGTTACAGCAGTTGTTATTTGCTGTACCATTCCAGTGTTCACGCCTCCACCTATTTGAGATGGTGCTGGCGCAATGTGAGTTGCGTGCTGTATGTAGGGGGCGCCACCGCCAGAAGGAATAGTGATGCCTTGTGCCGCGACCATTTGCGAGGTAGGAGCTGGCGCAAGAGGTGCTGGACTTGGTCTTGCCGTGGGAGCAAGGTGCACTTGGTTTTGGTGGTGAGACGGGGGCTGCTGCATGCTGATTGTGTGTTGGGAAAGCATCGCGCGTGAATGGACTGGGCCCGTGTTGTTAAAGCCGCGTCCATCGATACTCTGCTCAGGAGAAACAACACTTGATACACTGGCAGGTTCGCCACTACGATTGGTGAGGAAACATGATGGCAAATATAGCAAATGTGGGGATTCTCTTGTACTCACTTGAAGTCGAAACTGAGTCCAACAGAGCTAGAAGGATTGTCTTCTAGAAGGTATTCTGCAAGCAAGTCAAAGTCCATCGGGTCGCCGCTAGAATCCATATGCCATTCTGTACTGTTCCCGTTTTGACCCCCTTCAGAAGTATTCTGTGCCTGACTGCTAGCCGATCCGAAGACTGGCAGAGAAACTGTCGGCGGCATGGATGACGAACCAGACATATACGCAGAAATAAAAGCGAGGCTTGCGAGGCTTGGTCAGTGAAATTCTGACAAATAAAACATAGAAAGGCGAGGTAAGACATGAGTTTGCGATGTAACACAGTAGATGACGACAAACAAGTGAACCCGATTCAGAAACGATGCTGGGTTGTAGAGGCATTCCTGAGGTGTGTACAGTCACGATCGTGGCAGCAACATCGGCCTAGACATTCGCAATTGCGGAGCTACATCATCTGGGAGAGAGTGACGCAGATTTCTCTAGTACCTGTAGGTCGCACTAGGACGAATACGTGACAGTGGCAGAATACGTCGTTTTAGCACGGTGCTCTGTATTGGAGCAGAACTTCTTGTGCGGCAAAACTCCGTTTTCACACTGATGTCTTTATTTGAAGACTCCATGCATTCAAACTTCTTACCTTCCCGATCAGGGAATGTCAAATGATGACAAAAGCAGAACGTTATTCTTTCTCAATGTTGGTTGCCAAATGACTCTACCGTTGGTGGGCTCCCCATTCAGTGTTGCACAAGTACTTGTACCGGTATGTGTCAACAAGAAGCGGATCCAAAATTTCCCTCGGGGCAAGGAAGTGTTTTTTTTTCGTGCTACGAGTACGGTACCTGGTACCGTGTCCTTGAGGACAACGGTGATGTCTGTAGCCCTAACGGAAGCGAAGGGAAAATGTCGTACCCCATGGAGAGCAAATTGTCTAGTCCATTGTGATTTTTACGAGCAATCGACTGAGTGTCAAGGTCATTATATAGGAATGTTGAAGAACAAGACCTTACCCTCGCTTGACCAATGATCATCGATCCATGCCATTTCATAAGGGAATTATTTTCGTGAGGTGAGTGACAGCCAGACTGTGCCGTCGGGACCTCGTACCATGTACCTGGTACACGGAACTTTCTACGAAGCACTACCTTGTACTGTCAAAATATACAAAAAAATCCAACTGGTGGTACAACCCTGTAGACATAGTAAAAAACGTACATACGAGTCTTTGCGTAAAAATAGTATGGCGAGATTCACAAAAATTAAAAACTGCAAGGGGACGACCAAGTTAGCCCGACTACCATGTACCAGGTACCGGTATTTACAGTACCTTTTACCTTGTCCTCTACTAACGTTGGTAGTCGATATGATGACCAGCCAAGATATAATAAATAATAAATACCAAGTAACATCCCAAAAGGTACCACGTACGTACCACATGACATAGCAAAAAATTCTCGAGCCGTGATGAGATTCTAGCTTGAATGCTTGTCCAATTTTCATTGTTTTGGATTCATAGGGGAAACTATCTCCCAGAAAACGTGCTTGGTTGGTTGAGTGCTTGGTTGAGCAGAGGCGTTGCCTATAGTATGAATTCTTGCAACTCACTGTTAAAGCATGAAAACACATCAAGCAAGCCAAAACAAAACACTATAATTACGAAATTCCTGAAAAACTTAGTTTTTCGCATATCTTGAAACATAACAGACAAGCTTTCACTACTACAAAATAGGTTTCTTGGGGTAGGACAACTGGTGAGTGCACACAGACAAGATAATTCTACAGGCATCGTCATCGAAATTAGGTACAAGGTACCATTCAATTGCGAACGTACCTGGGTACAAGTATCAGGTGCCGATACATAGTACAAAACCAGGTACTGGTAGTAGTTTTCCAGCTTCTTGAATGAATGTACCAGGTACAAGGAACCGGTAGCATTCACTGTCATTAGAAAAAATTGATAGTTTCAATGCCAGTGGCAATTCCAGGTAGATGGTAACTAGAGTTACACCTGCATTCTTCTTAAAGTTAGCTATAAATGGGACTCTAGGAGGCAACATCTCATCTAGCGAACGTACGGACTCAAGTTCCCTACCGGTAGCCTATTCTACCATCAGCATGTAGGCAAAACTTCCGGTGTAGCAGGATTTCACCTGATTTTGTAGTAAGGCTCTGTGTGGCCAACACTCTTATCCAACATATTTGGACCATGTTGCCTGACAACGCCATCGCCATGATATTTAAGGGGACGAAAGTAATGAGAGCATCCAGCAGCCGATCGCTTCCAGTGGTCACACTGGATCCCTTCCTTTTTGACCTGGCTGGCAATGGCTTGAGGCAAGAAGTTGTCCTGGTACTGGGTGTCGTCGTCACGGAGCTTTCTAATAATGGGTTCCTTGACCAAATACTTCCAGCCACGCTTCTTAGCAAAATACACAGCATCCTGTGCGTTGCGAAAGTATAGCGGCGTGTCACAGCCCATCGTATCTGCAGTGGAATTCCAGCCCATGAGGGAGTTCTTCCATCGCTCACCGACTGCACCATCGTCGTTGAAACTAATCTTCCAGATCTTTTCTGGGTTAAGCGGGGATTGGTTCGGACGAGCACGCATTTGCTTGATGACGACCATCCGATGGCGACCATCGGGCATGAGAATGGACGTCAAGTGCGCCGCGTCGAGTGCAGTAATTTCTGCAGGGTTGTCCGGCAAGACGGGATCGGGCAAGTTGATCCCTGAGTCAAATACCATCGTAGCATCTTTCTCGGCCATCTCCTCCATGCGCTTCTCCAGTGCGGGGACGTCCGCGGGCGCTTCGGTTTCTCCTGCTTTGATTAGCGCCTTTTTGACAGGAATAACCATGGAGCGTCGTCCAGGGAAGGGAACGACGCCGCGAGCAAAGGCACGAGTAACGGTTCCAAGGCTGAACATTTCCCTAACCTAACCTGATCTCCTAATAATGGAGTTCACTTGTTGGATGTCAGAGGAGTACGAGGTACGGGTAGATGCTGTTTGTTGCGAAGCGCATGTTGACCTGCTGCATCTAAATTCTCGCGGACAAGGTACGTATAGTATCAGGTACGAGGTACAAGTCACCCAGATACCTAGTTGGGGTACTTGTGCGATTGTGAGGAAATGTGTACCTGCCACAAGGACTTTTGAGTTATCATCCCAATCAAAGTTCCTGTTGTTACCAGATATAATCTGGCGAGAGATTAACTGTAAACAGTTCTTGTACTGACGGAGGGACCATGGCAAGCACTGACAAATACGATCGACAACTTCGATTATGGGGCGCCAAAGGGCAGCGTGCACTGGGAAATACTGAAGTAGTTCTAGTAGGGGTGTCGTCAGCTGGCACGGAAACTCTCAAGAATCTGGTATTGCCAGGAGTTGGATCCTTCACAATCATCGACGACGACGCTGTCGTTACGACACAGGATGCGGCTTCCAACTTTTTCCTTCCGGATGTTGGGCGGCGTAGAGCAGATTGTGCCGCTAAGTATTTACAGGAATTGAATCCCGATGTGACCGGTTCGTCTTTGGTTGTCCCCAAACTCTCCGATGTCAAGGATTGGAAGTCTCTGCTTTACAAAAATGCTGGAGGGAAGGAAGTACTGGTCATTCTATGCGATCCACAACCCAAAGTGCTATACGCATTGAGTGAAATATGTACTACTGAAACGCTTCCTCTGATTCTCGTTTTTTCCTACGGCATGATCGGCATAATCCGATTACAACTTCCCGGGAAAGTTCCACTTCTGGACCCAAAACCCAGCAATGCACATCCAGATCTACGCCTGAAAACATCATTTCCAGCTTTAGACTCGATGGCAAGTTCCATTGATCTTGACAATCTAGATAAACATCAACACGGACATGTTCCTTACCCCATCATTTTACGGAAACTACTGCTGGAATGGCAGCAAAGTCATAAAAGAAAGTTCCCCCAATCATTTGAGGAAAAACAGCAATTTCAGGGACTTGTCAAATCAAAGAGGCGCGATGAAAATGAGATCAATTTCGAAGAAGCCATTCAGAATTCATATCTCGCATACTCCGAGCAACAAGTTGTCATCCCTGAGGACCTTGATCCCTCGTCAACGCTAGCCAAACTCTACATGGCCCTTCACAAGTTCATGGAGAAGCACCAAGGTCGCCCTCCGTTGAATGGGTCAATCCCTGACATGACAGCTAGCACCGAATGGTATGTCCAGCTGCAGGGAATCTACAAAGGTCAGGCCGAAAAAGACCTCAAGGAAATGAAGGAACTATGTATCGACACATCAGATGACGATATTGCCACGTTTTGTGCCAACGTATTTATTGTTGACCAAATTGAAACAAGAAGTGTGATCGATGAGTTTCGACTGTCGCCTGATGAAGAATTACTTGATAACTTTAACATGGCGCTGATGGATCCGTATGAAGTTCCAGAACATACGCCGTTACTGTGGTATTTGGGAGTTCGCGCTTGTATGGTCTTCCATGAGAAATTTCAGCGATTTCCTGGTACGATTGAAGACTGGGAGTCGGATATTTCACTTTTGCAGGAGTATTGCTGGAAGCATGTCGTCGTCCATTACAAGTTGACCAACCAGGAATTGGTGCAACGACACGGCAGCAAAATTTGTACTGAGCTTACCCGATACGCCAATGCCGAGATCCATAATATCGCTTCCGTGGTGGGTGGAGTGGCTTCTCAAGAGGCTGTCAAGATCATTACGAGGCAATACATTCCTTTGGACAACTGCTACGTCTTCAACGGTATTGTTTCAGTCGGAGGTGTCTACAAACTATAGAGCATCTCCATTCGTGTCGCCAGAGGACCTTAGGGAACTTGCGTTCACATGGCATTGTACTATGAGAGGTTGGTTTATGAAATACTAGTTAGTACTAGCTAAGGACTAACCATTTTTCACCACTATTTTAGATTTTAGCAGGGATGGATTGAGTGTGTTGATTAATCCGATTGAAACCTGCAGAACTTCGGTCAGTCGTGGCGACACTCGGTCGCGAATTTCAGGCTTGCGTTGAGGTCGTCCATGGTTTGTCTCACGAGTCGCGTCCGCGCTTTTCTAATGAGTTCCGTACATTTTCATATCACCCAACGGCCGTCATTCATACGCGCTGTCGTTTCCATTGTAGCCACAACAACATCGTGACCAAACAAGATGAACCCTGAATAGTAAGTCGTCAACCTCATATCCATCGTGACCGTGCTTAATTCGTTTTACGCAAGTCCAGCCGTACGTCTTGACGAAAGTGTATTCTTCTCGCTAGAGAGTCAACATGTCATGGACACGCAAGGAAACGCAACTACGCGTGAAAAGCAAAGCTCACCGTGCCGAAAAATTTAGCTTTCACGGAATTTTGCTACCGAGTTCCCTTCAAAACTTTGCATTGGTCTTCTTCTTTCGTTCGTGTGAATGATGCCATTGTTGGGAGGAAAGTGTATCGTATTATCGTGTTTCCTCGAAGGCTCTATGCTAATACCGGAATTAATCGTTTTACTTGATTGACTAACAGCAATTTTTTGCCCTTCTCATAGCGACTATCTGTTCAAACTCCTTCTAATTGGAGACTCTGGAGTAGGAAAGTCATGTCTCCTCCTACGATTTGCAGATGATACATACACCGAGTCTTACATTTCGACCATCGGTGTTGACTTCGTAAGTACTGAATCGAATCGTGACGAAATTTGATCCTTGTGCCTCGCTGATTCCATTGTTTTCGCGACCGAATCCAGAAAATCCGTACCATTGAACTAGATGGCAAGACCATTAAACTACAGATTTGGGACACTGCCGGTCAAGAGCGTTTCAGAACTATCACTTCTTCCTATTATCGAGGTGCCCATGGCATTATCGTAGTCTACGATGTGACTGATCAGGAATCTTTCAACAATGTAAAGCAGTGGTTGCACGAAATTGACAGATATGCAGCTGAGAATGTAAACAAACTTCTTGTTGGAAATAAATCAGATCTGTCTGGGAAGCGAGTAGTGTCGACGGAACAGGGCAAGGAATTTGCCGATAGTCTTGGAATCGAGTTCCTTGAGACGTCAGCCAAAACATCCACCAATGTCGAGCAAGCTTTTCTCACCATGGCTAGTCAGATCAAGGCTCGAATGAAGACTCAGCCCACAGCAGCAGCAGGTGGTCCCAAAGGTGGAGTTCCTCTTCGTGGACAACAAGTGAAACAAAACCAGGGTTGCTGCTAAACTCTTGTTAGCCACCATTGAGCGGTTGGACGACTTGCTCATTCATGTGACATTTGGAAAATTAGGGTTGCATGGGACTGAGTGTCCTAATCGCTCCGAACACTGTCTCATCACTGCGATGGAAATTACCGATCTCTAGGTTGTATTCTGATTAATCAATCATTACATTACGTCCTTAGGACTAGTGACTCGTCATGCATTTTTAACCTATTGGCCAAGCCTTTGGAAAGCAACATCAACACATTTGGCACCTTCGTTTCCGAACTCTCCCTTTGTAGCCTTCGTTGCCACCTCCCGAACACATCTCTTTCGAAACGATTCTTGAAGGAAGAGTGGAAGAAGGGAAAAACCCACATGGCCCAGAGCAGAACCACGGTAGATCTCGGTCCCCTCTTTTTGGTACAGACATTCCGCAAGCCGAGCAGCGCTAACTTCCACGATCGCCATTTTTTCACAAGTGGAAAGCCTTCCTTGATTCACTGTACTTGTACCCTCCAGTCGTATTTTTGTTATTTCATGGGCCAGGGTCTCTTCTACTGCGGATAATGAACGTTTCGGTAGATTGCCGCGTTGTCCAAGCAGGGTGAGGTCGTTGCTTTTGTCATAGTCATTCTTCAGCAAGCGATCAGCGCACAGAATAATTTCATGATAAATCATTTTCGCAGTATCCTCCCTCTTTTCCGTGAATGCCTTGAGTCCATCTTTGTATGTTCCACATTGTATGCATTTCACGGCAAGTTTGTTCGGAATAACTTCAATGGAAGCATCCACAATGTCAGGTTTTCCGTTCCATTGCATTCCTCCAGCTGGAGAAGGCACCACAATAACATGCCTGGGAAAAAGCTTGGAATAAGGTACCTTCTCGGTACTAATGGCGTCAACTCGCAGCAGGTCGAGTGCCTGAAGGGCAGGGTGGATTGCGCGGTGCTTGCCATTCCAGTCGATGCTTGTCGGGAACAGTGCTTCTCGTGCCAAAACAGCACAAGCACGAGACGAAGCATTCGATGGAGGCGAATTTCCTTGATCAGTTTGCTTATCCATGCTTTTCGAGAGATAGGATCGGTATGAGTGGTTGAATTGGATGATATACCGGTAATTGTAATGTATCAGGTACTTAACTGGGGCATACGCATGCCTGGTACCAGGTACCAGGTAGGGTACGACTACCAGGTACAAGCGTAGCCAAATTTGACTTGACGGCTCGCTGTCAAATAATCTTTTTTCGCGGGCGATTTATGAGTTGCCGGGCCCTCAACGGCTGGATCAATCCATATATTTACTAGAAACATCCGGGACTTAAAGCCATGTGTGCGCGCCCGACCATGCTTTACAGGGCGGCACCTCACAAATTTGGCTCGTTAACCTGCAAGTCGTTCAGCGGATGGGTTGTGAGGAAATCATTTTCGGCACCCGTGTCGAAATGAGTACGCAAACAGCAAGTGTTGCAGTGTCCTGATAATTGATTCTTCGAGCCCGGAATCACGATATGAGTGTTCTGAAGAAGCTTGTTTGCAAACGAGTACGAAGCGACAACGGCGATTGTTGTGTATCTGGGAGTTTCAATCACGAGGATCCAACGCTGCCTCGGTACGACAATGCTTCATCAATCAATGCGTCTACCAAGTCCTTTTCCATCGATCGGTCGATATCGCAAAAAGTAACCACGACGTCACCACCATCGTATTGTAGAAATCTGCATGGATGGTTCTCTGCACAAGATAGGATCCCCGCCCACATCCAGCACCAAATGGAAGAATTGGACGCGTTTGCGAAGTTGACAGATGACCACTTCCGCGAATCGATTGCAATCACCAGACCGGAAGAAGGCCAAGGCAGAGTCCGCAAAACCTTTGATGACCATGCGTACATTGTAAAACAAATCCAGAAATCATTGAGACCGGTAAGGGGTGCTGATGGGAGAAGTGGTTCTTTACGGAGCAATTTCTTTAGGAAGCAACTATCTCTGCAGAAATTCAGAATAGGTCGGACTCGAACAAAAAACAACAAAGATGTCATTCGGAAATCGGGTGATGGTTCATGGATAAATAGCAGGAGTCGTCGCAATGGATGCGGAAAGAATGCTGAGGTCCATAATGAAAACTTTAACCAGCAGATAGCCGCAGCGAAGGAAATTACGCGTGTGGGTTCTGAGACAGTTTGCAATGATTCCTTACAGCAATTATATGGACTTCACCGAGGAACCGCTTTGGAACAACGAGATGATTTGAATGGGAAGAGAGACATGACGGATAATCCACCGAAATCTCTGCGCCATGTACAGCCTCGGACAACCTTGAAAGGTGAAGCGGTTGGAACAAAGAGAACACGATTTGCTGACGAGCTAGAGCAACGGTTTTTCCTTCCTCCGCTACATGATGTAGAGAAGCTGGACGATTCTCCTTCAACATTCCTTGGATATATTCCGAACGGCAATGCTGGTAAGTCTATTCTTAGACCATCTACTCCGCTAAATTGTCGCTATTACATGTCGACGGACACTGAGGCTAAATGTGGTTATGAGGATGAAGAAGAATTAGTCGATTGCAAAAATGAAGAAAAGGCCTCTACCATTGCATCAGACGATCAATCAGATATGTCTTCTGAGCTATCCTTTGACGACTTGTCTCACAATTCCTTGGGATCGGTTGAACTCCTATTCAACTTTCTGTTTTGCTCTCCAGTTGACTCAATATCTCGAAGTGATTGGCTGCGATAGAAGGAACTGGAGAGCAAGCGACAATGTATTCTCAAATTATCTGATTTCAATCGTCTTTTTCTGGGATACTGTCATTTTAACTTTCTGTAAATGATTCTTCGTTCTACGGCTTTATTAGAATCGGTTTAATGTTTAATGGTATTTATGTGGTTGAAGCGTCCTCTGAAAAACTTCATGCTCGCGCGCTGTTCCTAGCGACTGGTCTTCGCATTGTACTGAACGTGCTTCGTGGCCTTTCCCAATTCAACTTGATTAACCCGCTGCGCAAATCTCAAAGAGCAGAGACTTTCACTACTACTGGCAGTCGTTGGGCTCAGATTGACGAACATGAGAGCTTTGCCATCACCACTCAAACAGTCTTGTAGAAGGTAAGTTAGCTTCGAGTTTCTGTAAGGTACATGTGATGCTCCAGTCGCCAAGGCATTGAAAACGTCACCCAAGCAACTGAGACTTTTGTTAATTGATTGCGTTTCCTTCAGTCGTGTAGAGTCAGAGCTGGCACCGCTACGATCGAGTCGTTCACTACCGGCCAAATCACAGAGATTAAGTGCCCCATTAACCTTTGTTCCCCATTCGTCATTGTACCCATTCATGTGCAACATGAAGACAGAATGACTCCTTGAACTTTGGGAGTTCATGTTTGTACTGGCGACAGATCTTGCGCGAGCCGCTGCTTTCATAAGAGTCTCAAGCTGCTCCATTCCAAGCTTCTCATCGTTTGTATCGATGGGGATAGAAGTAAGCCCTTCAACGTAACTCTTCCCGTTTCGGTCACGTTTGATCGAAAGCTTATCACCATTTCTAGATGAAAATGATGCATTGTCTTTCATGGTTCCAAGAAGATCTCTGAGGTTTTCATTGTAAATTTCAAGAAACGATGCAGAAATGGTGAAGGTCCATTTTTGTTGTGTCATCAGTCGAGCTTGGCTCAAAATCTTTTCGACTGCACGTGGGATGATCCCCCGCATTGTTCCATTGCCACAACCCTGCATTGTGTGAGTCTTCCCAGATCCCGTTTGTCCGTAAGAGAACAGGCAAACATGGTAGCCATCCAATGCACTTTGTACAAAGTCAGATACTTCTTCAAAGATGAGCTCTTGACCAGCGGACGGAGAGAAGACCCTGTCAAACTTAAAGTCCAAGGGAGATCCATTACGCCGATCGATGATCGACAACGATTCTTCATCCGGAGAAAAGTCAACAGGAGAATCACTAGTTTGATTGTCTCCAGGGAGGAATGGACGAGTGCGAACAAACACTCGAATATTTCCCCTGAGTTCTTGGATTGCATTGTGCATCTGTCGCCGAAGCTGTTCTCCCTGGAGAAGTTGAGTTTCGAGCTCTGCAATCCTCTTATCCCGTTCTTCAATGCGCGCTCTGAGGACGGCCTCATCTTCCACGTCGTCATTCATCAATTGGGAAAAACTGTGGTCAATTTGCACTTTACTCGCTCTGGTCTTCATGACTGCGAGATCAAACTGAAGCTGCTCTATCTCTTTCCTGTGGGATTCTTCTTTCGCTTCCATTGCAGCTTCGGCACGCGCCTTTGTAGCATCCAAGTCGGCGTAAACTGCATTTAAGGCGGCAGATGTTGCCATGTGTTCTTCTGTCAGTACCAGCAGCTTAATGCCAGCTTCGTTGTTGTCAGAAGTCTGGCCAGCAAGTTCGTCATACTCGGTCTTCAGCTCCTCATAATTGCGCTCAAGACATCTCAGTTCAATCTGGGTTCCATGCAGCTCTTTTTCCAACGAGGATTTGGCAAGTCGAATCGAGTTAATCTCTTCTTCGGCAGCGCGTAGTTTATCTTTCATCTCAGCTAGATCCCGGTCATTCTGTAGCTGGCGGGACCACATGCTATTGTCGTTGGAGTTATGTCGTGTGCTGGACGCTTTACGAACCTCCTGGCGAAGTTGGATGCATTCATCGTATGCTTGATCATACTGGACCTGTAAATCTCTGTATTTTTCATCAGCCTCACGAAGCGACATTTTGGATGCTTCAATTTCTTGTAACAAGCGCGCTTTTTCTTTATTCCAAAGGTCCTCTTTTTGGGCAAAGCGAGCCTCTAGAGGAGCTTTCGCCATTGAAAGATCTATCTTCTCCTTTTCAAGCTGTTCCAAACGTCGCTTCATTCGTTCCATCTGCGATACCAAACCAGCACCTTCCACGGAGTCAATAGCCTCGGTCTTCGAAGTATCAGGGTCATTATCTGTGGAAAGCTGGCTTAATGCCTCTGGATATCCGTATTCTGCAATAGATTCCATACAAGAGCTATAAGAGGATGTTGTTCATAAGGGTTTCGAGCGTTCAGTTCAGAATGTTCTTACCATTAGGGGGTCCAACGTTCCTTCCGACAAGGCTATTCCGTCGAGCCGATCCTAGTAATCCCCGACGACCCACGGGCGTTCGGGATGTTAGCAGAGTGCCATTACGGCTCTGATATTCGCTGTCTTCTTCGAAGCATTGAGTGTATGACGATTGCGATGGTGTCTGACTACCGGATGGATGGCAAAGGGTTGTCCTTTGGATTTTGGTATGAGCCGGAGTGAACGTGCTGGAAGGAGGCAAGGGAGGTTCATTCCTTGTCCGTTTTCTCGTGTCTTCATCGTCACCGCTGCGATTGCCTGCCCGAGCTTGTCGCCATGCCTCCAACATCGCACGACGATCACGAGTTTGGGGCTCGGGGCGCAAGGCGTCACCCCCAAACGATTGACGTCTTGGTGCAGACATCGCTCGGGTGGACGATGACGACAAAGAGCCTTGTCGAAATGAAGAGGAATCTAGAAGAGTTTTGCGGATTTTTTGCGGGGTTATCTCGCTATCATTTTCCAGCCCTTCACTTTCATTTCCAACTCCACTAAGGGATAGGCGTCTGTTCGCCGAGAAGTTACCGGTATTGTACCTGGACGAACTATCTCTCAATGCGCTGTGAGACATATTCCAGCAATATCCTTGGTTTACTTGGATGCGAGCTGCGAGCTGCGAGCTGCCTTATGTGATTGTAAAAATCGTCGAATGATGCGGTTGGGCAGAGCCCATTTTGTGAACACAAAGCAACGACAATTTCTTCCAAAGTTAACGGTAACTATATCCGGTAAAAAGACGTTAAAAGGAATGCGGGCGTGTCTGGAGGGGAAGGAACATATGCCCTTTGGGTGATTCAATTTTCTGGCGCGGCTGTGCATTCGTACGTACCTGGTACTGGTATCAGGTACAAAGTGGCGTACCTGGTACTAGATTTGAAGGGTCCTACGTAGTACTAAGTACGTGGTACAACAGGGATGCAGGAACTGTCATTCTTACGGATCTGAACGGTGTCGTCCCTGCGTAAGATTGGTACGAATTCTACGAGAAAATCGGGGGGGTTCATGGTAGCAGAGTACCCAAACCCCACGGTTTTGACGCATACTTTGTTTCCACCAACATTCGCATCCTGTGTGTGAACCCTCATAAAGACAAAGCAACCTATCGTAACAAGGTCCTGTCCCATAGACTGGTACTGACAGTAAATACCAATTGATTCATTCATTACCACCATCTCACATTTTGCCAATGACTACAGTAATCACCAAAGACGAACCCACAGTTGAAGATGCTGCGGCAACTGAAGACTTGGGTTCCGTCAAAACAGACACCATCCCTGGAGCTCCGGGAAGTGTTGACACAGAGCCCTATCTTTACACTTGCGACGCAGACTCTGATGAACACAAACGTTCCTACGCTGGAAACTTTTTGGCACGAAAGAAACCAAAGAGTCTGTTCGTGATGACTTTGGGTTTGCCAGAGTTCAATGGCATATTGGATCGCCCCCCTCTATCTGTCATCAAGCGAAAGGACTTGAACGAAGCTTACGTGCCGAAGGCCGATGATTTCAAGCACGAGGTCAAGCGCCGAGCTCACTTTTTCATGAATATCGAGGAAGAGGCGAATTACTTCACCGAAGAGCTAAAGCGCAATCATCCTCTCAAGACGAGGCGAAACAAGATTGTTTTGCCCCAACCAAACCAGTGGCTGAATACAAACCTCAAGAAATGGCTGGTCGATAGACCTATGAAACCAAATGACAAGGATATCGCCTTTCTCCAAGCCGAAGTTACTAAGGCTCTTGCTTTTCTAGGCAACGAAAGCTTGATCGAAGCCAACGATAGCGTTCTGATCTTACCGAAGACACCCAAGGTTTCAACCCCTGTCATCATACCTGTTACCACTACCCCAGTCATTCCCACTGCTTTGTCTTTGCCAAGCTTGCCTGCTGATGAGCATTCGTACACTTCCGTGGCCGACACAGATGAGTTCAAGCGCTCTGCTGCCATGACATACAACAAACTCAACAGCAAACCTCGGGTGGTGATTGCCATGGCACTCGGTATGATTGAGTACCAAGGGTTGCTGGACCGCCCTCCCTTTTCCATCGCCAAGAGGCGGGATCTCACCGATGATTTCATGCCCAGGGCAGAAGACTACCGCTACGAGATCAAGAGGCGCGCCCACTTCTTTATGAACTCAGAGGAAGAAGCTCTGTACTTTACCAAGGAACTGAAGAAGAAGCATCCCCTGGAGAATATGAGGGGAGTCGTGAACTTGCCGCAACCAAGTCAATGGAAGATCCAAGCACTCCGAGGTTGGCTTTCAGAACGTCCTCTCAAACCAAACAAGGAAGACTCCGCCTTCATTCAAGAGAGCATGCAGAGGATTCTCGAATCCCTCGAGATAGTCGTAGACCGTGAAAAAATCAAGCTTGAAAACTCGAATCTAAAGTCTGCCAGCAAAATGCCTTGGGGAACTGCTAATGCAAGTGGCCCCGGTGCTGCTTCGACTACGGGGAAGGAAGAACTGCTTGTTGAATGCGTAACAAAGCAAGATGCCATTTTGGGAGCTGTTCATAAGCAGAACAGGCAACAAACTATTCTCAACAAGATCACCATACTGAACCAGGCTATTTCAGGATATCAACAAGACATAACTTCTCTTCGATCTAGCTTGAACGACATGGAGAATCGCATTCTGACAGTTGAAATGAAAATCGCCGAAAGCCCCGATACAGCCGAGCGATTAAACGCAATCGTGTCAAACCAAAAGGAAGCAAAAAATGATGTTGAAGAAAAGGTCAAGGAACTCCAAGAGCTAATCGAAGAAAATAGGAATACTATCAGTGACCTAACCAAAGAGATGGAAGAAGTTGATGAACAAGTCGAAGAGGAAGAAACCCCGACTCGCAAGCGAAAGCTAGAGGATACTGGAGACGACGAAAAGGAACAAGGTGATCACGTTCTAGAAATCTAGTTTAGCTTTTGTGTACTGTGTAAAATCATGTCACAGGCTTGGGGAAGACTGGGACTGTACTTCATGGATCCAACACTTTTATGATAATCAAAACGTAAACTCCTCCTAGAAGGTCCTTGTAGTCACCTACTCCTGTAGTAGCAATTTCATTGGTTATCCCGTGGTGCTGCCTTTCGGCTTTTCGCAATCATGCAAATCCTCTGAGAGACTACGGAAACGTCGACATTTTCTTATTTTATTCCTTCTTTTAGCCGCAACAAGAGTTTTCAGTGGAGCCAAGAGGCGAAGGTGAACGGGATTTGCGTCTGCTGTCCTACCCATGTAGATTCATGGTACATACCTGGTACCATGCATCTTTTGGCGAACTTCCTGAGATTTGCGCGATGTGCCGGTC
Source organism: Nitzschia palea (assembly GCA_019593585.1). NCBI lineage: Eukaryota > Bacillariophyta > Bacillariophyceae > Bacillariales > Bacillariaceae > Nitzschia > Nitzschia palea. The sequence continues at coordinate 114,826 of SWEM01000019.1, read as the reverse complement.
ATTCGTAGCCTTCTCGGGGTACAATTTTGGCAAGGGCAACGAAATAGTGCCGAAGAAGCAACCATCATCGATCACAACCTTCGCCATTCTCGGTCTCCCTTTCCCATTTCCAAGAATTGGACAAGATGGGATGTGGTGCTAGTAAACAACAAACTGTGGCGACCCCATCAACCGGAGTCGATGGAGCAACGCGACAGTCTGTCAACGCTGGAACAGCGGGCACCAGAACGAACGTGACTGTTGCTTCCTCGGGCACCGTCATCCTGACCAATTTGAACGACGTAGATCGCCGACAGAATGAGTCCCCTGTCCGCGATCGGTTTTTAAGTTACGCTTCTGGCGCCTCCACACCCAATACAAGTTCAGGGAATATCAGCTGGGACGGCAACTCGGACTCAAAAGACACTGATGGGAGCCGAACTCGTAGCGACGAGTCACCCCACAAGAAGCGAGGCAATCCCAAACTCCTCAAGTCATCGGGAAGTGCCATCGGGCTCGATGAGATCCATCAAACTGCTGGAACTGGACTCACAGCCAAAGTTGTGCACATCGAAGTACCCTTCGGAAAGCCTATTGAAGAGGTTTATGACGGAGTACACAACGGACCAGTTCTAGGCTCAGGTGTGTCCGGTTTGGTGCGATTGGTCTCCCATAAAGCTACGGGACTGAAATATGCAGTGAAATGCCTCGACCTTGGCCTGGTCGGCACGAAGGAGGGCTTGAGTCAGCTCCGCGAAGAAATTTTCATCATGTGCCAACTCGACCATCCCAATATCGTCAGACTGGAAGAGGTCTACGAAAGCCATTCAGAAATATACTTGGTACAGGAACTCTGTGTCGGGGGGGAGTTGTTCGATCGACTAGATGAACAACCTGACTACCACTATACTGAGGCCGAGTGTGCTCGATTGGTAAAACAAATGCTTTCTGCAGTAAGATATTTGCATTCCAAAGGTATTATTCATAGGGACCTTAAATTGGAAAACTTCTTGTTTTCCAGCAAAGCCCAAGATTCGGAGCTCAAAATGATTGATTTTGGACTCAGCAAGCACTTTCGATTCGGTGAGGTACACCATGAAGCAGTGGGTACGCCTTATACTGTTGCGCCAGAGGTGATTCGCGGCTCGTACGATGAGCGTTGTGATATTTGGGCCATCGGAGTCATCTCGTTTTTGCTTTTGAGCGGAGATCCGCCATTCGGAGGATGCGGTGGACCTGAACCACTCCTTACAGTCCGTTCCAACATTCTGGAATGCAAATACAAATTCGCTCCTGAAGAAATTTGGGGTCGTGTCAGTGAAAGGGCAAAAGATTTTGTCCGGTCCTTGCTTGTTCTCGACCCCCAAAAACGACCAACTGCTCGAGAAGCCCAAAAGCACCTATGGTTGAAGGAATGGGCCAGTCGTCACAACACCACAGACGACAATACGCTCAGCCCAAATGTCGTCAAGGCACTCGTCAGTTTTAAGGAGTTTTCTCATATGCGAAAACTTTTATCAGAGGTTTTGAGCTTCACGCTTTTACCAGACCAGATCAAGGAATTGCGCAAGGAATTTGAAACTTTAGACACTGATGGATCAGGAGAGATCTCTCTCGCTGGTCTCAAGCAAGTCCTTGTCACAAATGCTGGTGCAGGGTCACTTGGAGCATTGACAGAGGAAGAAGTTGAAGATATTTTTAATGCGATGCGGGTGAACAAGGCAGAAACTAGAATTCATTGGCATGAATTTATCGCCGCGGGACTTTCCCAGTGCCAAGTCGACGATCGCAATTTGCGATTGGCTTTTGACAGGTTGGATAGCGACCATAAAGGGGTGAGTTCATCATGTCATGAGTTACCGTGCTATTCCATGTGACTTTCTCTTCTTATCTTTGCGTGTCAGTATATAACCCTTGATGACATCATGAACTTGGTCGGCAACGATGAACTACATAGCGAAGAGCAGCTCAGGACACTTTGGAAGGAGAGTATGAGGAGCGTCAACTGTACATCTTCCCACATAGCGTACGATAACTTCCTCCTACTGATGAAGGGCCAGACGAAAGAGCCAGAACAAGCTCCAGCACATAGATTGTCATACTTGAACGCAGTTCCTGAAGGGGTTCCACTTACTGAGGAAGACCTGGACCCACACGCCTCAAGCCTCTGCGAGGAAGAAAATGGGTTCGTTGAGAATAAACCCCTCGACGACGGGTCCGTTGCTCCTCTTCCCACCATGGGAAGTCCTGTGATGCAAGATGAATCGAACGATTCGAGCCTTGTAGCACCCGCTGGAATTGAATCGGCCCTTGCGAAAGATGATGGTTCTGAAGTCCCGATGGCAGAAGCTGGTCACTCACCAAAGGTTTCAAGCGTGGAGCGACCTGGAACCGTGACAAGGGGCAGATCCAAGTCATTGGCTGAGGAAACTGAGCTTGTGGACGAATTGGCTGCGCCTTCATTCAGCGGAGACTCTAGACGCGCTTTGGTACTTCCGGAACGCGACCCTAAGGTTTCCGAGGAACTTTCAAAGAATCAGAGCGCCCTTGCTGTTAGTCGACAGCTGTACCGTGCTCACCGACAAATGAGACTCGCTGTGATGGAAGCTTCTCGCCGTTTTGAGGAAGAGCAAGCACGACGTGCACGTGACGCTTTGATGGCTCAGAAAACAAAAGAAGCCGGTATGATGGGACTTGGCCAAGCAGGATTAGTCATGAGACACGGGCACAAAGTACAGGTGACAACGGATGCAATCCGACGATACTTGGAAGAATATAAAGCTGAACAACAAGAACTAGTTGCGAAGGCCACTCGTCGTGGCGGCCGTGGGAAGAGCAACCGAAAAAAAACGATTTCAGATATGAGCGCTCTCATCAATCCATCTCTCGGACAAGATGAACTGGCCAATATTATCTCGAAGTCTGCTCAGTCACCAGAAGCCGCAAGGACACTTTTCAACTCATCCTTGAATGATTTCGGCAGTGTTCCTGAGTTGAACGAAGTTACCAAGATTGGGGCCTCAGATGGGCCAAACGATTTTGAAATACCATCCGACCTGCCAGTTCGCCCTTCTGTCCAGACGGTTGATAAGAACATTCGAAAAGCAACTGTTCCAGGTGAATTCCATGAAACAAAAGACCCTTTCTCTTCAGATGGGATGTACGGCGGCGCACGGATAGGAATGCTGGACGTGAACCAAATCAAGTCACAGCCAAAGAAAAAAACCTAGGCATCAATCAGCAATCCGATCATTGTTGGTGTGGGCCTTCAATCTTCTTGTAGAAAGAATTATGTGTTTTTTCATGGCGTAGTACGGCAGTTTAAACATTAAACAAATATGTTGACCAATTCTTGCGACTCTAACATTGCTTGAATATTGAATATCGCATTTGGCATGCATACATAGGTACGTTTACCCGTTACCTGGTACGTACCTGGTACCACGAAACGCTCCGGTGTTTGGTCACCAGTCATTCACTGACTGGGACAATTGACGAATTGACACCCTGATAATGTGATTATCGTAGAACTCAATCCGAGAATGATCAGCTCTGCATCAAAAGAACGGCATGGTTCTGGAAGCAAGCGACGCCTTCAGCCTAAGCCCGGAGATCCAGATTACAAAACACCGACACAGCTCAGAAACGCGCGGAAACGACGGAAATTGAAGAATAAGAAGAAACAAGAACAATCACAGACGAAGCTTTCGGAACAGTCACCGTGTCAAGATCCCTCGTTAAAATTTCTCGCAACACCTCTTGCGGCCCCTACAGTCAAGAAAGCAATGCAGTTCTTTCAACAACATCCAGGCAAAAAGTCAGGTGTATTCGATGTATACATAGGACCGACGACAGGCTGGAGGACAGTGGCCAAATTGGCAGTCCGCTTGTCGTCTGGATGCTTACAGATGGGCCTATTTGCGCCTGGAACTCACGAATTGCTTGCGATACCCCAATACCAAGCCCATCATCCTCGCATCAATTCTGCTGTGGAAGTCTTACGGAAGAAATGCCGGAAACTCGAAGTTCCACCATACAGCGAGAAAACAGGACTGGGGAATCTGCGCCATGTCATTATTCACATCGAAAGAAATACTGGTAGGCAGCAAATTACCCTCGTATGGAATGACATGGATCAGAGTAAGAAAAATTCACCATCCCTACTACAAATGTTATGTGATGACCTGATTCAATCGTCAAGTAACGACGGTAAGAGCTCACTAGACCTCCACTCTTTGTGGATCCACTACAACAATAACAGTAAGTATGACAACAATATCTTTGATCGCAACGGAAGATGGGAGCAGAGATTTGGTCATTCCAACGCGATTGTGGAAAATTTAGACGTTGCAGCCAAGCATTTGAAAGTACCACTCTATTTTCCTCCGCAAGTTTTTCGCCAGGCCAACATTGACGCTTTCTCAGCAATTATTGTCAAGATACGCTCTTGGATAAAGAAAAGGATCGGCACCGTACCCATACAAAGGTGTTTGGAGCTTTATGGCGGTGTTGGAACCATTGGTTTACATCTAGTGGATCTTGTGAGCGATAAGCTAGTGTCGTCCGACGAAAACCCTTTCAACAAGGCATGTTTTGAGAAGTCCCTGGCTCAAATACAGATTGTCGGGGCGTTCAAGAAATGCAAGACCATTCGGTATGAGTCAAAGAATGCGTCATCCATGATGCACAATGACGACGAGCTTCAGCATGCTGACTTGGTCGTGGTTGATCCACCCCGCAAAGGCTTGGATGCCGAAGTGCTGCATGGTTTGTGCAAGCGAGAGCACTGCAAGAGGCTTCGTTCTCTCGTGTACGTCAGCTGTGGGTTCGATGCATTTTGTCGTGATTTTGAAACTCTTACAGGATCGGGAGGCTGGGATTTAGACCACGCTGAAGGACATGTTCTTTTTCCAGGGAGCGACGCTCTTGAAACACTTGCCTTTTTCACTCGAGACTAATAGGAGTATCTCGCCTTGGGAAGTTCTCAAGCCTCTCATAGTAGGGGATCGTAGCTATTTCTGCCTTGTTTCCGAGGTACTACCGCTAGTACCAAGTATGTTATGACCTGGTACCGTACCACCACTAGTACGTAGGTAATTTGGTACCTGGTAGGTAACGAACGCAAAACTGTAAACGTGAATTACCTGTACCCCTGGTACAACTCCAAAGGCGGTAGTAGTACGTCGGAATTTTTAATACTGAAACACTAACGTTGTACCTGGTACCTGGTACCTGGAATACATGCACATGTACCGGTACCCGGTATCGGAATAACCCGCTGTCGCAACGCGAAGTTACGCGCTTTTCAAGGCCTCGCCAACAACAGACCAAGGAAGTTTGCTTGGATTACAGATTGGAAACCGCTACACGAACCACAAACAGGAAGCAAGATGGGTTGCTCTCAGAGTACATCAGCCCACAGTGGCAACATTGAAAACTCGAAGAAAGGTGTTCAGAATACTCAGAAGACGAAGGGACATGGTGAGTGGTTGTCCATATATAAGAAATTCGGTATTGCAAGGATCATTGGAATACGAATTTAGCCGAGCTACGCGCACTCGCGACTGAAAAGGTTTCAACGTGAAGTTCATCTCACAAACATTGTCCACTGCATTTGGGGTAGTTGGACAACCAAAAAACCCAATTGCTGCAGGAAAGAGAAATGATCAAGCACCTACAGCTGGTACTGATCCAGCCGACGCTTCACACCATTCCCTTGATGAATCTGTAAAGTCTTTTGGATCGAACCGTTCAGGAAGAGGCAGCGGCCCGAAAAGCACTGGCGACTACTCATCGGGTGGCCCTAAGAGTAATACTGGATACTCCTCAGGGGGTGAAGTCGATTCAGGTGCTCATTCTATAGGCGATGGATCATCGGTAGGCTCAGTGGGCCAAGACAACAGGAGGTCAAGAACCCTCAAGCCTTCTTCTAGTATCATTGGATTGGACTCTATGATTGAAAACAGAAGAGAAGAGGGTAACTTAAAGACGAATGTTGTACACATGGAAGTTCCGTTCGGGAAGCCTATTGAAGAAGTTTACGACGGCGTGCATACAGGACCTGTTTTGGGATCAGGTATCTCCGGCATTGTTCGTTTGGTCACTCACAAAGCCACAGGAGTAAAATACGCCGTCAAATGTCTTGACTTGGGTTTAGTTGATACAGAAGACGGACTTGCAAGACTCAGAGAAGAAATATTCATCATGTGCCAGTTGGATCATCCAAACATTGTTCGCTTGGAGGAAGTTTACGAGAGCCACTCAGAAATTTATCTGGTCCAAGAACTCTGTCTTGGTGGTGAACTTTTCGATCGACTTGACGAACAACCAGACTACCACTACACAGAAGCCGAGTGCGCTCGCTTGGTAAAGCAGATGCTGTGTGCAGTCCGATACCTTCACTCCAAGGGCATTATCCATAGAGATCTCAAGTTGGAGAATTTTTTATTTCTTCTACGGCAAAAGATTCTGAGCTGAAAATGATTGATTTTGGATTGAGTAAACACTTTCGATACGGCGAAGTGCAGCATGAAGCAGTCGGGACGCCATATACCGTTGCTCCTGAAGTGATCAAAGGATCATATGATGAACGCTGTGACATCTGGGCTATTGGTGTCATTGCATTCCTTCTAGTCAGTGGTGAACCGCCGTTTGGAGGATGCGGGGGCCCAGAACCCTTGATGACCGTGCGTTCAAATATCCTTAACGGGAAGTATGCTTTTGAACCTGCTGAAATATGGGAGTCAGTCAGTCAAGGCGCTCGGGCTTTTATCAGCTCCTTGCTTGTTATTGATCCACAGAAGCGACCTACAGCAAGGGCGGCTCAGAAGTTGCCATGGTTGACAGAGTGGGCTGATAAAGCCCGCTCGGAAGGAGACAACATCCTTAATCCAAACGTTGTGAAAGCATTGGTTAATTTCAAAGAGTTCTCCGATATGAGGAAATTACTTTGTGAAGTCCTCAGTTTCACTCTATTGCCCGAGCAAATCCAGGATCTTCGGAAAGAGTTTGAAAAGATGGACACAGATGGTTCAGGAGAGATATCGCTTTCTGCTCTGAAGGAAGTTCTGGTGACGAATGCCGGGGCAGGCTCATTAGGTGCTCTCACCGAAGAAGAAGTCGAGGATATTTTCAATGCAATGCGGGTTAAGAAGACCGAGACGCGCATCCATTGGCACGAATTCATCGCCGCGGGATTGTCTCACTGCAAAGTTGATGACCGAAATTTGCGCTTAGCCTTTGATAGACTTGATAGTGATCACAAGGGATATGTTACACTTGATGATATCATGGATTTGCTTGGCAACGATGCACTTCACAGCGAGGATCTTATGCGTGAAATGTGGGGTGATAGCATGAAAGCAGTCAATTGCAGCCAAGCTCATATTACATTCGAAGATTTCCTTTTACTCATGAAAGGTCAGACACGGGATGCCGTTGATGTCGAAGCAACGGACATTGTGCCTATAAAGAAGAACTCACTAGAGTCAAAACCTAGTCTTCTTGTTGTCATGGAAGAGAGGCCGGAGGAACTTGACATTGATCCCCTGAAACGGGAGGGCATCGCAGGCACAGTTGTGGAGGCGGGACTACACACACCATTGATTGCGAAACCAAATGAATGGCTTGAGCAAGAAGAGACCCCTCTGTCCATGGACGAGGACGATGAAGATATCTCGCGCCCTGGAAAGTTGATGGTTAGTTCCGGTGTGGCAACACCACCGGCGACGCCATCACGACCAGGAGTTGAGCGGCCTTCTCCTCGTTCACCAATGAACCATTCTCGAAGTAATCCAGATCTCCAGGCAGATGACGTTGCAATGTTGCCCAGTATCCCTAAGCCAAAGCCTTACTTGCGAACCAGATCCCGCTCTTACGACGAGAACAATCACGCGCAAAGGGATGGTATCGATGATTTGGCTGCTCACATCTTTTTGCCAGATGCTCGTCGGGCACTCTTGTTGCCCGAGCATGACAAGGCCCAAATGGTAGTGTTGAATGAAGACAACAAAACTGCACTACAGCACAATCGGCACCTATACAGAGCCCACCGACAAATGCGTCTTTCTGTCATGGAGGCATCAAAACGTTTTGAAGAGCAGCAGGCTCGCCATGCGCGAGATGTCCTTTTGGCTCAGCAAGCTGAATCTGACAATAGCCATAAAGGTCAGGCTGGTCTGGTAATGAGACGTGTACAGAACAAGACAGTTTCAACAGAACAGGTCAAAAAGCTACTTGAGCAGAACAAGAAAGAGCAACAATCGCTCATGGAGGTGGCCAATCGCAGAGGTGGTCGAGGCCGCCGTCATCGCAAGAAGACAATTTCGGACATAGGTGGCATGTTGGGATCGATGGCACAAGAAGAAATGACAAAGCTGAGCATCGAAGCAGCTACATCTTCAGAAATGGAGCCTGATGTTCCGGCAATAATCGAAACGTCAGCAACCGAAGACGATGATTCGAACCTTCGCGGGGCCACTGTTCCTGGTGACTTTCGCAAAGTGAACGATCCGTTTGGAGTTCACGGCAAGTATGGCCGTCACCTTTAGTTCGTGAGATTCACACAATGTTTCGAAAGAACAAATAAACAGAAAGCTCACACCCCGATATCCAACCTGCTAATATATTTCACTAATTGTAATGTACCCTTTAATCGGGCCACTGGACAAAGCATCACATCAATTGAAACGAAGCAGCAATGCAATTGTAAATAATCAATAGACTAACAGTCAGCCATGATATGTGGACTGCTATACATCTTGCTGTTACAATTACAGTACCGGTACTACCAGTAGTCACATTGAACCATCCACTTCGCGAGACTTTTCGGGACTGAACAATTGAATAACACTTTCAAACGACAATTTACAGATTAGCATCCAACAGAGGCATTACACAGTCTTTGGAACAATCTCTGCTAGTTCTTGTCGCAATCTCTTCAGGTTGTTTGCATTTTCGAACCTGGCATCATGATATGTTTTCAGCTGCTCATCGCTGGCCTGTCGGAGGTCGTCAAGTAGTTCAATGTATGCGATAAAGGCGTTGTTAACCGCGCCAGTGGCACATAAAGACTCTTCCTCTATTTGGTCGACATTTGCTTCTCTCAGATCTGCAATGCATAACTCAGCTTCCTTGAAAACATTCTATTGATTTGTTTTGGAAAAGGGAATGTGAGCTTGACACCAAAGGATAAAACAAAATGCATGTACTTCGTAAGTGAGGGGTCGTACCTGGTAGTGTTGAAACCGACGTTGTAGAACCTCATCAGCAATACCTTTTGTGTGTTGACCCTCATCCCGCTCCGAAATCATCTTTTTGATGGTATCCCGTACCAAATCTTCATAGTTTAACACCTTTTGAGGCCTCGCTGAGAACTGTCGATGTTGTCGACTACTGCAACCATTGTGCCTTATCGAACTAGGGAGTGCGTATTGTGACACCGTACTGCTACCTCTTACGATATCGGCAGACCATTTAGACAAGGTTGGACCATATCGGCAAAGTGATGATCGGAAATTCATGTTAGAGGTGATCCTGCCAAGAAAAAAAAGTGTGACACCAGGGGGTTTTCATCAACTCAGAGTGAGAGCGAGTGCACTTCCGGCATCGCGCGACGCGATCGCTTCAGGTTTCTGTGGCTTTTCACACTGTTCATCACTCTGCCGTACTATTTCTGGCTGTCCTCCAGTGGTGCCATCGCGAATTTCCGACCGCATGCGCGTTGGCGTGTTGTCCGCCTCGGACAGAATTTGGTGAACATAGACCCTTGAATAAAATTTTTGATCGTCACAACGTCTGGAAGAAATGACTGGCATGACTCTGTTCGATTCGTGGCTGTTCTGACTGTGCCAACTGTACCAGGTACATGGTACCTGTACCGGAAAAACAACGGCAATTTCGGTACCGGGTATCCCAGGTACAACTACCTCAAAATACTACCTGGTACGGTACCTGGTACAGAACTTGTTGTGGACGAGCAAGAAGTGCTTGCACTGTGAATTGACTATAAGAAAAACACACAGATTCCTAAATGTGATAGTAGCTTGTGCGCAATTATATTTACGTTTGGTCAACTTAAATATGCGATGCGGCACAGGCAATATTGCTAGGCTTGATCAGTAAATTAATTGAGAGTTTCCTGAAAGCAAAGTGCGCGACTGGTGCCCACCAAACCAAGTGACTGCATGCTACTTGGTTTGATGGTGACCGGCTCTGGACTCAAATGATAGAGTGTGGAGTACTCATCCATGCCCTTTGGAGACACTTTACTGGCATGCTTGAGCAACGACCTGACTTGCCCAAGCCGACATTTCAGCCATCGATGGGTCGCCAGAGGCCATGCCGTCCGATATCAACTTGGCAACGAATTGTTTGTTGATTTGATCCCGGATTTGAGGTCCAAGTGCTTGGGCAAGGTCACCAACCAGACCTATTGCCTTATTCAAGACGAAATCATCGCGATTGGGATCATTCGCAAGGTCTTCAAGGAATTGCAGAACGCTTGGGACGTATTGCATGAATTGGTTGAGAAGGTTACCGTCTCGTAGGCCCTGTACGATCCCAACGTAGGCCTCCAAGATACTCTCGCGAAGCAAGTTGAAGTATTCAATTAAATCCTCGTCGTCTTCTGGTGCCCTCGTACTCGATGCCTGCATGAGAAGCATCATGGAGAACTGAAGATAAGGCTGATAAGCAGGCCCAATGGCCATGGCAATGTCACCGAAACAAGAGATGACAGGAGGTTTGACCGATCTATGAATCGTTGAGTCTTTTAGTGACTCGATCAGCGCGTTCATTATCTCGTCGCAAAATGGTTGAATTTGAGCCTCAATGTTTCTACTGATGTCACCGACAGTACCGACGGCAACCATACAAACTTGATACGCTTGGAAGTTACGAAGGCCTTGGATCAAGAAAGGTTGTAGGGCAACCATATATTTCTGTGTACCCAAAGAGAGAAACTGTGAGGAACCTGTGAACTTTGATGGAACCTGCCAATCTTCCCACAACTCACCGCAAAGTCGGCCTCCATGACATCCGCGATCGCTGAAATCGCTGAGAAGCACTCCTCGTGACAGTTTGCATTCTTTATTTGCAAAACTCGCAACAACTGTTGCATGACAGTGTCAGTGTGAGGCAAAACCGTTGACTTGTCAAGTTTTCGGTAGAGGGCTTGGAAGACGGCACAGAGCAAGCCTTGGGTTTGCTCTTTCTTCAGTTTGTCGCTTGCATCAAAATCTTGCATCGCGAAGGTGGCCTCGAACCTTTGAATGAATGCCGGGAGTAACTGGGCCATGATTGGGAAAACGTCATTAGCCGAGTTGGATATAAGGACCGAAATAGCCTCCATCGCGGCTACCCTGAGATTTGCCTCGTCGGCATCTGGCCTATCGCACACTCGCAAAAGTGTCTCTAGCAGGATTTGCATGTGCCGTGAAAGCGCGTTCGACTCTTGCTGTTGACTAGCTTCTTCTGAGAATGCACTTGCAAGGTTGTACAGCGCTGAACAGGCCTGGCTTGCAACCTTTGGGGAACCTTCACCGCATTTTGCGATGAGGGCTTGCAGCAGAGTGGGGAAGATATCCGTTGGAATGAAACGAATATGTAAGAGGCAGATACGAGAAATACAATGTGCCGCAGTGTCGCGAACCATAACATGAGGATCGTTGAGGAGGCTTAACAAGACAGGGACGGATTGCGAAACAGACGGTCCAATGGTCTCTTCCTTCGGACCATCCAACATGCTGATGAATGCCATCATGGCGGCGTCACGTAGCCGCCAATCCTCGTTCTGAATATTTTGTTGAACAAAGGGCATTATGACAGCAACCACGGCATCTTCCACCGTCTGACTAATACACGTGAGACAAATGTAACCTGCCATGTGCAGGTTGAACGTATCTTCGTCAGCATCCTCTTCCTGTTTGGTAAGCGTTTCTAGGAGGATGGGTACTAAGTGCACTAGTGCAGCATTGACGTATCGCATACACTGCCGCTGGATTGGCAAGCCGCGCTCGGCAAGGTCTGTGGCTTCATCCAAAAGATCTTGCTCTACCTCACAAAGTGAAGACCAGAATTCAATGGCAGCCTTGGCCACTTCTTCTCGATCCTTTCGAATAGTGTCCGTAGTAAGTTCATAGAGAGTTGTCATGTAGTCCTGTAGCTTGTCGTAGTATGAAACAGCGATCTGAACAATGCACTCGTACGCAGCCGCCCGGACCATGTAATCTTGGCATCTCGTGGCCTCGCATATATTGGTCATGATGGCGTCTCGTTCTGCCTTCTTCTCCATGTTCTTGTGTGCAAATATGAGAGAGTTCTTTAGTGCTGTTGTTGCTGCCAGTCGCACTTTGTCTGGGCGCGAGGCTTGAATACCGTCTACGACCGCGTTGAGCATCGAGTCGGTCGTTTGTTCGCTGATTTCAGGTCCATCCAGGACAGCAACGCGCTCACAAGTATAGCCCAAACATTCCAAGGATGAAATGCGAATAGCATCCGAACTTTGTGGTGATTGAATATTTTCCAAGATTGAAGGTAGAATTGCCGGCCACTGGTTGTAAGGAATTTCAATTGCCGCAATCTCCGCCGCTGCCTGGGCTGCGACTCTGGAAACCAGCGGTTCTGGACTACGAATGGCTGACAAAAGAGGCTGCTTCACGGACTCTCGCATATTTCCGTCCAGCGCCATCCACCGCTGAATACGTTCTTTCTGCAACGTTTCGTCTTTGGCAACTAATGCATTCTTGACCAACAATCCGGCTAACTGTCGCACTGGAATCGGTCTTCCCTCGGTAGCAATTTCAGTGGCCAGTGAGGCCATGTACTTGGGAAAGTCGCGTTGTTCGAATTCCTTGACGGTTTGCTCTGCCTGAGCATCTACGTGACAGCACAAGAACAAGAACAGCCATGGTGCCTTGTTAGTCGCATGACTTTTCACCAACAATCACGTTAAAATCCTACAGACAAGGTACGTCCATCAACGGGTCGTCCATATTGGGGAAAGTCACAAACTTGGACATGGATAAAACTTACCAGCCATGGTGCAGGCCAGGAGAAGGGATGTGAAGTCGGCCATGGTGACAATTCTATATTGACAGTATCGAGTGTGAAAGTAACAGTCAAAACTTTCGAGATGCTCTGCCAAATTGTAGTTCGCACAGTCTTGCCATGGGCAGCCAAATGGTACCCCGAGTTGTGGTCCAAAAATGCCGCCATAAAACCGTGACGTCCTTGCCAACACTCAAAACTCCCCCTTTCTGCTCTCTACAAGGTAAACATACCGGTAGCTTGGTGACATGGTGATGTGTGGCGGCGTGCGGTGCACAATCAGTTGCCGTTCGTCGTCAACGAACTCGAAAGAGGAACCAATAGTACAGGGCATACGTGGCAATAACTGGCAGAATCTATATCAATGATATACGGATTTGTAGAAAGCTTCGTCACAAAACGGTATTATTGTGGTTACATACTACTACCTGGTACGTACCTGGTACATTGCCTACTGGTAGTACCAGGTATGGTTGGCGGGTAGGTAGGTACCGTAGTAGGTACTTGTACCGACGCCCATTGGTTTTGCTACAGTAGTGTCATGACCATGACATGCAGCCGAGACTTTGTTGCATGGACAAGTACCCAGCTACGAGTATCGGGTGACCCCGTTAGAGTAATGCTGTAATGCGGTTGGTAGAGATATCAAAGGCTTTGCTGGTATCTTTTCAGATTTGCTCCATTCTGTTGTTTCTTGAGCATCGTCATGTCGTCATTGCCGACGAGATGTTGTCCTCTTACTCATCCATGCGAGCCTTGGACAAGTTCGGAACATCTGTTCAGTTGAAACATGCAAAGGAAGCGGCAACACGACATGGAAGGTTGATTATTGGGGCAATGGCAACAGGAATGACAGGATCGCACAACCATCAGGACCCCAGAACCGATTCGACCCCAACAAGTACCAGCAGTTTGGTCGTAATCTCTGTTGGCAATCGCAAGGTGGTCCGTTCTCTCACTCTCCCAATTCCCACCAGTTATGACGACAAGGACAAGAATATGGTTGCCATGTGCTGCACGGGAATCAAAAGTGATGTCGAATGGTTGATCCATCATATGCAAAAATATGTAGCTGCTGTTTGGGAAACCTATGATCACCATCCTATGGAATCATCGGCTCTGGCATATTGGTTGTCACGTCTAATTGGTAGTTATCAAGACAATGATTTGGAAGAAGAGTGGCAATCGTCAATAAGTCGTGGTTTTCCCAACGAATCCCCATCATCACCATCATCGCAGGAAAAAGATGCGACCTTGGAATCTGCACTCGCCCGACCTCTAGGAGTACAGACCATGTTAGTGTCGACGACTAGTACAAACAATGAGCCCAACCTGCTGAGGGTTGAACCCACAGGTCGGGTTTTTAGAGCGGAAACAACGAATTCAATTTCGTTTGTAACCATTGGAAAACAGTCTGAAGTTTTGAAGGAACGGTTGCTGCGTTCAAGTGTAGAGAACCCAAAACCTGTAGACCTGGAGCCACTCTTGGTTCAAGAAATTTTGGAAACACTGGGGTCAAGCCGTGGTGAGGTGGTGGAGTTGGTAGTCGAAAGGATTCGACCCGATGGGATCGAATGTGCACTTTTAACATGCAAAAATGGAAAAGTGCAGTCACGGTCGCCACTTTCGTCGTCGGCAACGCCCTAACAAAATCTACCTACCGGTAACGTAACAGCAAACATGATTTATTCTAGGAATATCACAATATGATATCAAAGACAAGTTGCTACCTTACGGGATCATAGAATGGCACGTTGTTACCACCTGGCAACTCGCTTCTCCTTTCGGACAAAGTTCCAGTTTCCTCCAATAGGAACAGGCAAGTCTCGTTCCTTATACCAGTTAAATAGTACATCTTCTTTTTTCAACCAAACAGGTTCCGGGAGCTGTCAAGTGAGACAGGCATGAAAACAATTTTTATATGTGAGAGACCTTCATTGATGAGTAAGTCTGCTGGACAAGTCGAGAATCGATACTTACGTGATCAGGCATGTGCTTGTCCAATGACTTCTGAAGTTCCTTGTTGGTTACGGCCATGACTGCACGCAAACCAGTAGGATCAAAGTTGGAAGGACCAGTGGCGAAGCGGAGCCCATTTCCAGGAGAGGATTTTGGTCCCTTGGCCAACTTTTCCTTGGCAGCTTGGACTTCAGGATCGTTGGGATCTTGCATATCGAGCTTTAACTGCTCAATTTCGGGATGAGGAAACTCCGGGTCAACGTAGCGGCGACGAGTATCTCGCTTGAAGTAACCCGAATCGTACGGATCATCGTCCAACTCGTGCAACGGAACATCCACAGCAGGCTGCGATCCAGGAGAGACTTCTCGAAAACCGGCTTCTTTTCCATCAGCCGTTATGGGGACCTTGCTCGCTCCAGGGGGCATTTGGTGCAAATTGTAGGGATCCTCAGGCCAGAAATAGAAAGTGTTACGCCAGGTGCTGTATTGTTCCGGAGTCATCTTGTCCTTTAGGAAGCGATCCACCCAGCCTCTCCAAGGCATCATCGTTGTTTTCGTGGATTCTCGGGCAGGGATCATGTGGGGAGCTTCTTCTTTACTGACAGCACGAGGAGGCTTGACTTCAATGTGAGGTTGGATAGTCCCGGCAACATTGCCGGATCTGACGATCCTGGTTACAGCTGCTTCGCCAGCCTTTTTGAAAGTCACCGATCCAGTTCCCTTGATGGCTGTCGAAGCCAAAGCTTCTCCAGCTTTCTTGAAAGTGACAGTCATGATGTCGTTTTGAAACAAAACAATCAACTACAACTGTGATACGGACGGTAAGCAATCGATTTGCGAGAGCCGCAACAGCCTGGCCGCAGCGAGGCTCGTGAAGAAATCGACAGATTGGATCAACTTCTTATGCTGTTGTTACGTTAGTCGACGCATAATTCGACACGTACGACTACGGGTAAACCGACGCGTTCAAGAGAAACTAGAAGTTCACAAGAGCAACATGTTGATGGACAAGTACCTGGTACGGGTGCAAGTACTTGTGCTTTACCACTGCATGCTGTGGTGAGCGGAATGGGTTTCCTACTACCGGAAAAGTCACTGGTCCACTTCGACATTAGTACAATGAAACTTATTTCAATACACGATGTAAATAGTAGTTTGTTGTTTCTCTAGTTTATTGGTTTAGAAAAGTCAATCAAAGGCGCTTGGACACCCATTGAAACGCAGCTTGGTATCCCTCTCCCCGTAGCACCGATATCCGAAACATGGCAATATTTTCCTGACCTTGCATTTTCTGTAAATTCGAGTAGTCTATTCTTTGCTTGATGACATCCGAGGACATGGCAGCCTCTAGATCACACTTGTTGCACAAGACAGCGATCGGGATGTTTTCTACGACTTTCTGTCCAATCAGAGCATCCAATTCATACCCCGCCTCCTCTAGTCTCTCGGAATCTGAAGCGTCCAAGAGGAACAACACAGCACTGCATTCGCACACATAGTCCTCCCATAAGTGGCGGACCGCCTCGTGACCACCTAAATCCCAAGCTTGGAATGTAATGCCTTGAAATGAAAATTTGTCTGTTTGGTGAGGCCTATCTGTGGGAGGGAAGCTTCGGATGTCGCCAGTACGGAGTCGGTGCAGCAGGGTCGTCTTGCCGGCATTGTCCAATCCTAACAGCAGAAGAGTCCCGTGCTTGCCCTCAAAGCCCAATGCCGCCCAAAGGGAATCCCATAGTGATCTCCACGCTTCGAGAAGAAATGACATGGCGTTGTGCTTGTATTTCCAATCTGCACTGTGGATATGAGAAATTGTTGTTGACTTGTAACACCGTCGTGTTGGTTTGTCGGTCAACGGATGTTGTTACCTGTATCGTCGTCACTGTGAGTCCCACAGTTTGATCACTTGGAAACAAAATACACTCCATTGGCAATTGGCACGTACCAGGTACCTGGTGCTGCGCATCTGTACCATGTACGGGTGCGCCAGTCAGAGTCGCGCCGGCTCTGCATAAACATGTAAAAATCGCCATTCATTCCTCAATCAAGCTCCGTGGGTCCGAAACTTCTCGTCAAAAATGACCCTGTGTTTGTGACGCCTTTTCTTGCCAATTTCCTGTTATTGCAGTAGCATTACCAGGTACATCGTTTCCAAAGTGGGACTACTATTCGCAGCAGCATTCCTTTTTGAACAGGATCCCAAGTCATCTCTCTGTCATATTTTTACACTGGTAAATCCAACAAAGCCAAAAATCCAGTCTGATTTGTATAATCCAACTTCCCAGCGCCGCAATGACCGACAGCACCGCCAAGACAAGTGGTCTGGACCAACTAAGTCCGCCAATGCAATTCATCGTTCTGGCGTTTGGGGTTTTCTTATTCTTTGGTGTCCACAATTTTTTGCAAGAGGCGATGATGAATATTCCTGGCTTCAAATTCGGCGTCATGCTGGGCTACTTGGAAGTCTTGGGGTGAGTTTTCCCATGTCGTTCTTGTCGGCATCGTGTTGACACTGTGAATGTGGTCGACGAAGGCACTCACACTATTGGCGGACTCTTTGTGGCACAGGGTTACCATATGTTCCTACCTTGAACGAACTCTGATCGCTAAAGAACACGGCCGCGTAGCCCCGCTCTCAGCCTATCCTTTGTTAACGGGCTGCTTAATGGCATCATCGTCTCTTTCAAACCTTGCATTGAACTACATCAATTTTCCTACCAAGGTTGTCTTTCGCAGTTGCAAACTCATCCCAACGGTACGTACTGCACTTCTATTTATTCAATTGTCGCATTGGGGTGTGATTGAAATATTGACAATCTCAATGGTATCGTCTCCTCCAACACTCAAAATTCCACTACCGATAGATGATTGTGGCGTCCATGGTTCATCGCAAAGTGTTTCGATCTGTCGAATACGTTTTGGCCGTCTGTATTTCGCTCGGACTAGTTCTCTTTGCAGCAGCAGATTGGGAACTGACTCCTAGTTTCCACCCAATCGGATTGGCATTTGTTTCCTTGAGTGTATGTGCGGACGCAATCCTTCCAAATGCTCAGGAAAGACTTTTCCGAATGGGATCATCACGCTTGGAAGTGACCTTTTTCACGAATATTTTTACTCTAATTGTCATGACCGTCACGACGGTGCTATCAGGAGACTTTTTTGGATTGATTGCCTTTGCCCAAACCAGTCATGTTGCCTGCCTCTATATTGGAATTTATACGTTTGTTGCCTATATTGCAATATCCATACACATGACGGTGGTGCGTCGATTTGGTGGTGTGTCAGCGGTACTAGTGGCGACAGGCCGTAAAGGAATGACGTTGGTCCTCTCCTTCATTTTTTTTCCAAAGGCATTTTCCTGGTTCTATGTCGTTGGCGCTATACTCGTGCTAGGTGGACTGCTTCTTTCTAGCCTTGACAAAGTGCAGCAAAAGTCAAAGTCGGATATCATACAACCGTTACTGGATCCACATGTCAATGATTTGCAACTACAGGAGAGTTTGAATGACTCGAAAGATCTGGAGAATGGTCATAGGAAGGGTAAGCCCATGGTTGACACAGTCAGGAGAATTTGGACTTGATCCTCCTTCCATTCATTATGTCAAGTCGTCCACATCTCTCATCTTATACTCTTGCACTGAAAAGGATCAAAATCCCCAACATTTCTCCCATTTCATAATCACGACCATCAATCATGAATCCAATGTGCTGCTGTTCATTCGAAATCGTTGCTTGGCAAGCATCTCGAGGCCAATTTGGAGTTGTTCCTAAGATGGAGTTGTGCGAACTAACGCTTGTTCGTACGATACTTTCTTGCCAAATCTTGCCAAATCGGGGGACTTGTGCTTGCTTGAATCATGCATTCACTGGCAAGCTCGTCCGAGACGTGGAACCTATGCATGATAGGATCTGCATCGGCACCTTGGCTGGCGTCATGCCAATGATCGCTACTTTGGTATTGCTGCGTTATGGTTATAGATATTAGACGGAATCAATCAGCTAAGTTTTGGGCTGAGAGATTACACTCTACTATAAGCATAATATCAAACCTATCCGGCGCAACGCGAGAGCTTGTTGTATCAGTCCCGATGGTAACCAGTACTGGTCTCGCCAGACTTGGCTACGTTGAAAAATCCCATCTTGCCTTCAGTTGTTTAATGATGCTAGTCTTGCTTTTTGGACGAAGCACCTTTGTTATCGTATTTCCCACTGTCCAGGCGAAGAAAGAGGGCCTCGATTTCCTGTTGTAATCCAATTTCATCAAACATTCCTTCCTTGTCAAAAAATTGACCCACACTCCATCTCTGTTCTACATTAGGGGAATTCTCGATACCCTGGAACTCAAGAATGATAGTATAAAATTCGGAGAATCGTGGAAATTGCGATCGAACGCGGACACCATACTTCTGGAGTGTGGTGTTGGAAGTCTTTGTGGATGGAAGGGGCTTGGTCAAGAGAATGGAATCCTTATCAATAAATGTCGTGATGAGCTGCAAAACTCCACTAAGAATAAAATAGCAGCAGCAACAAGCTCCAAGAACGGGACGTGATTCTGGGAAGGGAAGTGGGGCAAATTGAGCCACCATAGCAAAGAGACACGCGGACACCATAATGGCTAGCTTGATATTATCCAAACGATAGTCTTCCTCCAAGAACTTATCCAAAAGTGCCGCTGCGACAGCTTCGTCTAAAATCTGCTTCAATTTGACCATGTCGCCCAAATCCACTTGCAGTAACTCCAGTTCATCGGCCTCGAAAACTTCTTCCTCGCCGTCTTTGGTTGCCTCTTTGGTGTCTTCCTCCGGACTTGGCTTCCCCCCAACTGCATCTTTGGTACCGCTCTTCTTTTTGGCCATTTTATAAGCAAGCTTTATCGACTTTTTAATGAAGTGTAGTAAGTAAATTTGATGCAGGGTGGCAACTCGCTTGCACTGCGTGTGAAATCTGGCACCACAACTGTGTGGAGCGACCATGGCAATCATGAACGCCGACCGAAATCCCTGGTCATGCCGCGTGGAAGAAATGTGCCGCGGCCAAACAAACACGTATCTACTGTTACCTACTGGTATCGTTCCAAACTTTGATTCACATGACCAAATCTTTCCAGCTACCGTTAAGTGTAATAACACGTGACGTCACACACGCGATCCGGGTAAACGCGACAAAACTTCTTTATTCTTTACCTGCTAACAAAAACATGTTCGAGTTTTGTTGCCTTGGCGTACAATTGCTTGAAACGAAAGGCGTCATTGTCGAACTTCCATAAGGATATCAACGCGGTTACCGCGGTTGGACGTGATGGCACCCGAGCAACGAAGCTACCTTCGTTTCCATCACCGTCCCGAACTTTCTTGGTCGCGTCAATGGTTCCCGGCTTAGAGACAAGGAAGAATCGAGTCCAAGGTCCCCACTGCTGGAATGTATGAATCCGAAATACTGCAACAGTAAGCGGGTATAATAAGGGCGGTCATGAAAAAGAGGTAGGCGCATGATTTCCTTCACCTGCCGATTATAATCAACATGGCATAGCCATTTTGTAAAGGGAGGGTTGATAATCGAAATGCTCAGTCTTTCCTGGATGCAACGACAGGTCGCAGCAAGCGAACAATTTCCATCTGGTTTGCAGAAAATAGCAATGGTTCCAATAATTGCAGCAGGAAGCGATTGAAAATCACCATTGGTAGACATGGTTACGTAATAAGGTTGAATATGAGGGGGGGGCACCAGATTTATGAGAAATTAGTGTGCCCGAGTACAAGGTACAAGGTAACGTTAGTATGGTTTGAAGAAAACGCGACTATTTTACAGTAGTGTGATGTGAATGAGAAGTCATGAATACCAGGACTGACTGTGAGTGGCACAACTGGCCCAATAAATGACCACTCGTCGAGAGAACTCGTGCTCCGACGTAGGTACTAAAACGTCACCTGGTACCAGGTACAGATAACAGGTTAGTAGAGAAACAATACACAGACAAGCCAGAGAGATAGGGCTATTTTTGCAGTGAAAGTCTTCCATCGAAATGGGCATGACTGGAACGTTGCGGCAATTTAGCTTGTGGTTGGAAACAACACATGATGGTAAACATGGCCGATGCAAAGTGACGACTTGTCCTCATTTCGTGGATCATCCTGCATGATTTTCATGACATGAACATCCTTATGTATCGAAACTTTGGCTTGAGGACGATCCCGCGTGATCTTTCCTGGCAGCACCATCCATTTTGTTAGAATCTGCTTTCACATTGTTCAGTACCTCCCGTAAACGTTTTGAAAGTACATTAGCAAATTTAATGCCATCTTCATATCTCATGAAAGAATCGATTCTTGTTTGATACATTGATTTGCCAGATTCAATTTTGTCAACCACTGGTTTGAGTAGTTGCCGTGTCTCGTCGGCATTCCATCCGACATGCTTATTGCAAAAGAGAATCAATCTATCCATATCGGGAATACCCCAAGAAAACTTTTCATTCGAGTTGTCCACGACGGGATTCAAGTATGCAGAAAGCACCTTCGGATCGGGAAAATATTTTGGGGCGACCCAGCGAGTTCGTGCAGTGTGATGTTTACGATGGAAAATTTGTTCCTTTGTCATTACTTCCTTCCCTTGAGCCACATTCAAAGAGTCAAAAGGATTGAAACCATCAAGCCAATGGCGGAACTTTTCCAGGCCTTCTTTTACATCACTAGACACATCGAATGCCTGTACAATTTCCATTCCATTGACTATTCCAACCCCTTTGACACCTTCAGTATAGTCACCCCCCAAGAGCATCGCCAATGCCACAAGGCCATCTCGAGTCAAATTCATCTCCTTCTCGGCATCTTGAGCATCATAGACTTCGACGAATCTTTGGTCGTCAAAAATATTCTTGAAGATTCGCTTTCCACCAAAAACGAACGCATCGGAATCTTCCGTCACTATACCATCAACCAAACCAAGTTTCTCCAACATGACACATTGAGCTTCTGCTTCTGCAGGGGCCTCCACGTATGGGACACCAAAAAGTTGCAAAAGGTTCATCACTTCTGTTCGCATTTCGTCAGTCACTGTGTCACTGTCTCGATCTTGTTGATTGCGCTCGTGAGCCCATTTTTCTTCGTACTCTTCCAATGTATGAAGGACTGCATCGTCGCCAAGTATTTCAGGCCAAGCCACGGGTAGTGACTGTACTTTTCTTGTCGTTGATGTATTGACATCAAGAGACGATTTGCACAGGTCACCGATCTGGTCGTTGGCCTGCCCTTTGCTGAGTCGTATCCGTAAATCGCTAACACTATTGTCATTCTGATCTGTAGTGCTCTGACCATTTCCTCCTTGAATCATTTTAACGTCGTCCCTGTCCGGCATCGCCAATCCATTTTCTGCCGCATGCTGGGCGACGGCACGGCGAAAAGCTCGACCTGCCCAATTGGTGAGTTTTGCTGCCGTTGCTTGGGCATGCTCTAACGCAGCAGATATCTCGCTGGACTTTTGCTCGTTGTCCCTCTGAACAACTTCTGGCCAGGCATCTTGAAATGACATCTCCCTCTTATCGACGTTCAAATCGCTGTCTTCGTAATCGATATCGTCTCCATCTCCACCATCATCCTGGTCACCAAGCGAGCCACTACATTTTTCTGTAGTAAGGCACAAAGCTGTTGATTTCGCTTGCTCGTTCTCAACCTTCCTCGAAAGAAGTGTAGCTTCGTCCTTATTTCCATCTTCCCATTCAATGAAGTCCTCCTCAGTTTCCCTGTCGTCGTTTCTTGGACCTTGGAGTGACTCATGGATTACTGGAAATTCAGGTGTGTTGGCTTCCTGTAATTGACGCTTTTGAATGGATGGAAAGGCCTTGACTTTCCAATGATCTGTTTGCGAAATGGGAGCACCTGATACCTGTTCTGATATGTTGGAAATATCCCTCCCGACATTAACTGCGTCCAGTTCATCGTCACGTCCAACGATGCGCTCTTGAGACGAGTCAATAGGTGAAGTCGGCATCGAATCAGGCTTGCTGGTTGAATGGTTACTCCAAACCATATTGCCGGTTATGTCGTCTTGTTGTCCGTCTCCATCTTCCCAATCAATATCGTCTTCGGAAACGTCCTCTGCATTCTCTCGATTCCTGAGAATGTTGTTGTCCGATATTTCTGGAGCATGCGAGTCCACTGATAGATCGACTCTACGAACGTCCACATCGGTGTCATATTCAGCCTCTTGGAGAGCTCGAGCAATCACTTCGTCGTTCAGTTCTTGTACAGTACGATCACTCTTTAGTGACCTACGCCCTTCCACGAGTTCGCCATCCGAAGAATCACTTTCATGAATTACCATTCGCGCCATTTTTCGCGACGAGTCTAGATTGAAAGACCTTGACTTTTGTGACCGTGATTGCCTCTGAATGAATCCATCAGCACTGATAAATTCAACTGCAGGTTCCTTCCTGTCTTCGCCGCCCGAAGCATCACAGTCGTGAATGGGAATCTCCACCCTTTCTCCCAACGAGCCCAAAATGAAAGAATTTGAATTCTGAGATGGGGGTTGTCTCTTGATGAATCCACCGATGCTGGCCTCATCGCTACTGGATTCGCCCACAGGGTTAGCATGATAAGTGGCGGTGGAGGCTGCCTTCTTACCTGCCCATTCAACTTTATGGGCAGCGCCATCGTCCCCTTCGCTTTCACTAGTCTCATCATCGTCCAAAAACGCTTTTGTTTTCCAAGGCTTGACAAAATCAGTATGAGTATTACGATCTGTCGTATCCTTCCATTCAATGTCATTGTCGCTCTCATCTTCACTTGATGACATGACGCTGAGCTTCCGTTTTCGACCTAATTTTCGTAATTCTTGCTCTTTTCTAAATTTTGTGCGAGATACATCACCTACATCAGAATTGGTTTCAAAAATGATCCGCTTTGTTCTATCGGAAGCAAGTGCATTATCCAAGCCGTTCGCGTTGGAGGCTTGTTGAGCCATCTTGTGAATGTTCTGGTTTAGTTTGGTGGATTTCAGAAAGTTTCGCAATTGACATTTGGAAAGTCCCTCAGGGTCGTAGGCAACTTTCATGAACTCACGTCGGCTCTGTAATCGTCGTTGTCGTTGAGCATTTTCTACCATATCCTTTCGTTGGGTTGCAGGGAGAGAAGCAACATATGTGGAATCGAATTCGTTCGGATCTCCCGATGTGTGGTTTTGAATTAGAGCAGAGCTCTTCCCTTCTTCTCCGCCTTCTTGTTCGGGTCCTTTGTCGTCGGACTCTTGTAACGTGTGTGCCTCTACCACCAAGGTGTCCCAATCGCTTTCGTGACTGATCGTAGAAGTTGCCTGTCCGAGATAATCTGTTGAATCCTCGAGTATTTTACAAATTTCTTGGTCTGAAGCACTATCCAACCCCTTACTTGGTTCGGTAGTATCATTGGTGGAAGATGTTACTGGAGCATGGTCCATTTCGGGATCATAAAATCCCGGAGCGTACGCTCCAGTTGCAGTGGTTGTGTCGCCCTTGACTGCTTCGTCCAACTCGTGTTGCTGGGTTGTCGCCTGACCCTCTTTGTTCTTCTTTTTGAGTACTGCACCACTAATTTTGCTCCCCTTGTTCCGGAGTTGGTGTACCAACAACCGTTTGGCCAATCTCTGTACAACCTCCTCGGAATGTTCATGGCTAAACTGTTCTCGGCGCCGTCGTCGGTCTCGCAATTCACGCTGTTTAATTTCTGGAGTGGCTCCATCAAATACAAACACAGGTCGAATACCCTGATAGCGTAACTTGCAAAGTCGTCGAAAGAACCCTATCAAGTGTGCCGCCGGGCGAACTTGCCCTGAGTCAGGATCTCGCATCGCCTTGAGAAATTGGGTCAGCCAAATGCTAGCATCGACGGCTAATATTTTCCCTTCCAGCGTTTCGATAGAGATTCGACGCCCAATAGGCATCAACAGTCGCCATAATCCCTTGACTCCCATGACAGTACTATCGTTACAAGTTCTTTCGAATCACCAATTCGTCATCAACAGCCGCAACTACTGACTGGGCGGGTCTTGATTGACAGTGAAGTGCTGCTGCCTATTTCACAGAAATTGATGCCACCTTCGGTTGTGTTCGATGGGGTCGATCAACTGCCTTCATGGCCGAGAATCGAGCCCGCTCGGGTCCCGGAATGTGAATGAGTGCTGTTCCAAACACATGTATAATCATCCGTTGAAGTTAACCTGCGAGCTGGGATCTTAAATGGAGCATTCTCGTTGAATGGCTTCCGCAACCACATCGCAACCAAGGCCATTTTTACATAAAAAGGTCGTGCATGCCCATCATTTTCGAATGCGTCGAAACGCAAATCTTTCCCGCTCCGATTTTACTCACAAGAGAGTACAATCACAACTCTGGCATTTATGTCACTCAACGTGTGATCGCAACGAGAACGAAGGCGCACGCACTACCATACCGTAGCCGCTTTTTTGTCGCGTTGTGTCTCCTACATCTACCGTTGTCACTATGGGTTGGTTGTTTCGGAAAACCTCGACTAATACTGGAGATGACGAGAGAAGCGTCGAACGACCCGCGCCTCAGGTCCTACCAGCCGAAGGCGAGGAGGGCGCCGAACTTGTTTTTACAGAATCCTATTCACTCTCAACACCCACCAAGCGTCCTAAAGAAGGAGCTCCAACAACTCCTGAAACTCTTCCTCATCACGACGAAGAAAAGCTTTACATTACTGATTATCAAGAGGAGGAAAGTCAAGGAACTGCCAGCGTCGTATTTTTGGACCAAGACAATTCAACCAGTGGAATGACTCGGGTAACCACACGAAGAACATTAGCACTTGCTGGCGTCTTGTTGGTGTTGCTGGCAATTATTCTTGGTATTGTTCTTGGAACCAGAAACGCTAGACAAGAGCAACCTTTGCAGGTGCCAAAAAATGAAACGGACTCCAATACGGAAGAACCGACCCTTTCAACAAAAGTCGGCAACGATCAATGTTCCTCCGCAACGGCGTTAGTGCCTAATGGACCCGCAGATGTGGCGGTCCTCAGTTCCGCATCAGAAACCACATTTACCAGTGGTGCTGGAACTTGTGGTGGTGTGTCGTATGCAGGGCAGGGTCCTGGCAAGTGGTACAGCCTTACTGACATGGAGGGTCTCTTTCAATTATCTTCGTGCACCGCGAACTGTACGGTCCCAGTCAACGCTCTTGCAATTCCTGAAACCATCCTTTTCACCGGGACATGTGATGATCTCTTTTGTCTCGACAGTGTTTCCAACTTGTTGACTGATGGTCCATTGCAGTTTCAGGCAGTGCTAGGTCAAAATTATTATATCTACATTCAAGGTGGAGAAGGTACACTGGGACTTTTGGAAGTTGTCTTGGTCGAAGTATAAAGGAGCCACGCATGTGTTTGTATCGTTTTCATGATTAATTGTATTCCTAGCGATGCTTGGCCGAGTTTTGTCTGGTGGCACATCAAATCAATCCCAAATCAGATAAAATCAACCATCAACTGTTAGATTCTTCTTTTGTTCTTTGTTGTTGCGCCGTTTTTAACGAAAAATCTGACACCTCGACAACGATACGAGTACCGGTAGATGCGTGAAATCAATATGCATCAGTACTACCAACTTCTAACGTTAGTAGATCGTAGTGCTGTCGACTTTTTGGGAGTATCTATGTATCGCTTCCATTATTTTGCCCACAGTGCGATTATCTATATTCTGACTGGATTAATTTGGCTATAGTCTGTAGTTGAATGTTGGATGTTCCCTCTGAAATGTGTGCGAGCGAGAAGTAGGTTGTTACAGTTAGTGAAGTTGCACAATGATAACTATAATACAGATAGCCGTAAAATGCGCTGCACACATACCGTAAATAGAACCAACTTTGCAATCACGATAGAATTTTTCAGCCAGTAAATCTTTGGTAAACCCAATGCCACCTAACCATTCAATGGTCTTACTAGCCGCCTTTTCTGCAACTTGACTGGCAAACAACTTGACCATGCTAGCTTCCTTGACAAATGGAAGACCGATTTCCTTCATGCGACAGGCATTGTAGGTCATGACTTCGACTGCATGGATTTCAGTAGCCACTTGTGCATATTGGTGTTGAATACCTTGAAAGTCTGCTATCGCTTGGCCGAATTGCTTTCGTTCCATTAAATAGGGTAAAGCAATGTCCATACATCCCTTGGCAATTCCAAGTTGCTGGGCTGCGATTCCAATGCGACCCTCATTCAATATATTGATGCAATATTTATAGCCTAAACCAACTTCACCAAGGATGTTGGAAGCATGGACCTTGACATTGTCAAACATCAGAGGGCACGTCGAGCTGGCTCGCAGTCCCAATTTGTTCTCCGGAGTTCCGACGGTAATGCCTTCTGTCTCGGCATCCACCATGAAGGCAGTAATTCCCTTGTAGCCCTTGGAAGGATCAACGTTGGCAAATACCAGAAATACGCCTGCTTCCTTTGCATTTGAAATCCATAGTTTGTTCCCATTCAATGTGTAATAGGATCCATCCGACGACCGCGTCGCTGTTGTTTTCATGGCAAATGCATCACTGCCGCTACCGGCCTCGGATAGACAAAAGCTAGAAACCGTGTCTGTGGCAAGACGTGGCAACCAATCTTCTTTTAACTGTTGGGATCCCCAGAATCGTACAGCATTATTGGTGAGTGTGTTGTGGATATCGACCAAAATAGAGACAGATGGATCAACCCTGGAAATTTCTTCGACCACCAAGCAAGCACTGGTGAAACTCAAACCAGATCCTCCATATTCTTCAGGAATCTCCATACCCATGAATCCTTGGGCAAACAAACTTTGAAGAATTTCTGGTCGAAGTTTGGCTTCATTGTCCATCTCTCGCACAATCGGTTTTAATTCGGATGAAGTCCAAGAACGAACAGTATCTCGAATCATTTCTTCGTCTTCGGTAAATTGAGTGACAGGTGCCCAAATGGGCGACTGACTGTGACTTTTCTGAGGCTCTGTATCGTCTCCTACAGACGACGTTGAGAACGATCGAAACTTTTGGGGTTGACGACATCCCAATGACAACGACGTGGATGTGGAATATTTGCATGTACGGCGACCTTGTCGTTCAAGGTGGTATAGACCGTTCCTGATCAGTGTACCCTGTCGCAAGATTCTAGTAGCCAACATCATGCTGCTCAAGAGTGGGAAACTATGAAAAAGAATGATTGATTCACAGGTTGGAATGGTTGACATGCAAGGTTGTCGTTGTCACCAGCAGATGTCACCGTCATAAAGAATCCAAGAACTCTCTGAAAGTGTGCAGAATCGACGGTGAGTCCCGGAAATGTTGCGACATCACGAAATTCGAAATTCGTTCACTGTCATGGGAGGAGTCCATTGGGTCAAAGTTTGGTTCGAGTTTGCACACTTCCATCGATAGATGACAGTGAATTTACCACAGACGTATTTTCATGCAGCTCCAAGGGGAGTGTTGATCAACGATGATGCACCGACGCGTTCGTCACAATAGTGATGATGGCTTTCCATTGGCTGTGGGGAATGATGACATAACACTCGGTGCAATATCAAAATCCACATCCTCGAGAATACGACGCAAAGGACGTTCCACCAAAAACGATAATGAACTTTTGTTCTTGACGTTGATGATTGTTTGTATCTTCATTGGTGCTATTCTACTTGTATCCAAGCAAGCCACATCCCATTCTTCTGTCCAAATGCAACGGGTGTTGCCTCTGTCCTCGTACCAATCCGTGCAATATGCCTTTCAGAATTCAAAACTTGTTGGGTTGTATTTTGCGGCGTCATGGTGTCCCATGAGCACACCGGTCACCAACCTAATTGAACAGTGTTTGGGAGAAAAACTATTACCACCTCCTCACGAGGAAAGCAATCACCCTCCTTTGGATAGAGCAGCCATGTCTCTGGTATACATTTCATCGGATCGAGACTATGAATCCTTTGAGAATTACCAAGGTACCAATTGGATGGCGGTCCCGTTTGAATCACCGGAGAAAGATGATCTGAAAAGGCACTTTCATGTTTGCTCCAGGTTCGAAGTTGAATCCCTTGGTATTGATCGAAAATTGGAAATCCCGACCCTTTTGATTTTGGATGGCGAAACTCAGACCATCATTACGGAACATGGTGTCGATGACCTGGAGGAATACGAAGACAATGCCCTTGATCACTGGATGGATCTTCACAACTTGATGCGTGCCATGGAAGAAAAGTATACCGAGGGAGAGGGCAAGGACAACAGCAATCCCATACCACATGCCAAACAAAGCTACGGTCATCATGCAGATTCATTCAGTTCTTTATTTACATAATTATGTTCAAAGTTGGCTACTTGGATGGTTTTCCGGGGCACAGGTGGTAGCCAATCAGATGTGGAGTCTCTTGTGCATCAATCGGCGGCTATGGCTTAGCAGTTGCGACCACGACATTATATTATTATGAAGCAATGACCATCTCAGATGACCATGCAATCTTCCAATTCTTCAGCGACGACATCCATGAAAAGGTCATCGTCAAGATCGTCATGGTTGCATGTTTCCATTGTGCAGCTCCCCACGAAATCTGGAAGTTCTTCAATAAAACAAAAGGGCTTTCCACCAAAGGCGTACAGAACATCACCATTATGAGGTAACGACGTGGCCAAGGAAGTTTCACTTTCTTTCTTGTCGCCAGTTCGCATTTTCTTTGCCTCCAACTCGGCAGCAAGGGATGCACCGGTGACTAGGACAACATGCTTGAGCGCTAGTGTCCATTCCGATCGTGCAGAACCAGATAGAATCATGCTTCTGAGGCAATAGGGATCATACCCATTGTCGTTTTGTTTGGCGTCAATGTCACTTTCGGCTCGGGTTCGCTTACGAGGCATCTCGTTGGAGAAACTGTCAGAATGGTCCTCGGATGAAATGGAATTGTCGCTAACGAGAGCAGCTTGACGTTGAGCGTCCTCTTGGGTAACTGAAGGCACTTTGCCCTTGTTCTTGATCTTGTGAGGACTCAAGGATAGACACAACGACTTTTTGCCTCGGATAACCAATGGATGGCTGTAGGCACCGGCATTGATGCCACGAGGGGTCCGGACAAACTCGTACAGATGCAATTGGCGCTGGAAACTCTTGAACTTGGACTGGTTGAAATAGAAGGGAATGATCTTTTGCACAAAGGATTTTGGTTTATGAACACGAAAGCTTGTTCCGTCCGGCATCCAAGAAACTATGTGATCATCTCCCGTTTTCTCCACATCGTCCAACATCTCGTGGAGTTTCCATAGGAAGGGAAGTCTGGACGCTGCCAAATGATATCCATTGCGAAGATTGGATATTGTCAATGAAGTATTTGGTGGGCCATCGGAAACTGCACTACTCATTTCTGATTCCTCACTGGATGGAGTTGGTAAGGACTCGAGATGCTGCGGAACCTTGGGGGGTAAGCAATGAATCAGTTCCTCGTGAAATTTCCTTTGGTTGACCCTAGGAGATCCCAAAGGTCTATCCTGGAGTTGGTGCAAATCTCTACGTGCATGGTGCTTTCCTCGATAATGTAAGATTGTTGTATAGACTTTGTGATAGCTCTCGTTGTTGTTCTGATGGACTCAGCTGCACTCGTATGAAAATGCAATTTGTGATCTAAACTAAAACGGACTGGGACTTTTTTGGGCCCCGCTGTCAGTCAGTAGAACAGCTTCGCATCCTGCTGAAGTGCTATTCATTCATATGTGCCACCTCAGAGTTCGGGTTGCTAGGCTGCGACACAGTTTCGCCGCCTCTTATAGAGGATTACTCCTGTCTCAGGCCATTTAAAAGAATTCTGAATGCTTCGCGGTGATGTTAATTCTTTTAAGGAACCAAGTAAACATGCTGACTGCGAGATGTCGGTATGTAAAAGAGTGTCTGCGTTTTTTGGTTTTTGATTACGACAGGGAGTACATACATATTGGATCCTGTGATGTCATCGAACAAAGCGCTACAAGTAATGAGAAAACAGAAAACGACGCCTTCATTCGAAGGAGTCGTCAAGGCACTTGGCTACGAGCCATTGTTCGCAATGGATCACACAAAGATTTGGACTGGCTGCCATGACGCAAAGTGGATGATAACGTTGGTGTCATCGAGGCCTTTGCACAAGACTAGTTGCAAGCGAGTGTCGGCGGTCTGTTTCCCACCGTCCTACTCGCAAGTTCCTGGTCCAAATTCGAGGCACCAACTGTGACCATGCACACACTTTTCTTCTTCTTGTCATTGATTCTACGTGTTGATGCGTGGCTTGGTTACAGACATACGTGTTCATTACGAGACAGGTGCCTTGAGGTTCGTTCGTCCTCTTCTGTCTATGCATCGGTCGATGATATTGAAACAATTTACGGATCATGGAATGCCTCGCAATTCGGTGCTGCCAATGCCTGGGGTCGCCGGCCAGTGCTTTTAAGACAAGCTTTTCCAATTACAGAAACGTCACATTCGCGACTTCCCTCATGGGAGGAAATTTTGGAAATAGCTTGCTGTGCTTCCAACGAAGATGATCAAGATATGGTTGAATCCTTGACATGTCGATTGATTCAACACTGTCCCAACCAACTTGGTAGCTTCACGGTGGAATTTGGTCCATTTGAAGACACAGGTGAACTTGATGAGCTACTAAAGAAGAATGACGATACGAAAGCGTCGACATTAGTTGTCAATGATGTTGATCGATGGATTCCGGATGTGTCCGATTGGATGGATGTACATTTCAACTTTCTACCTCGTTGGCGACGAGACGATGCACAAGTTAGTTTGGCGGCCCGCGGAGGTGGGATTGGGCCTCATGTCGACAACTATGATGTCTTTTTGGTGCAAACTTCTGGACACAGAGAGTGGGAGATTGGCCTGGAACCAATATCCGTCCTAGAGGAATTCGATAAATTGGTAGAAACATCTCAAGTGCGAATTCTCAACTTGACACGAATGGCGATAAACACTATCAAAGTTTCCCTTGGTCCAGGGGACTGTTTGTATTTGCCTCCTCGATTTGTGCATTGTGGAACTGCCACATCGGACGACTGCGTTACGTTAAGTGTTGGCTGTCGTGCTCCGTCGGCAGCAGATTTACTTTCCAAAGTAGCGGAATCACTAGCAGATTCCGCTAGGGAATCAGCAGTCCGCCGATACTCCGATGAAGCACTGTTCCTATCATCCTCACGAGGTCTTACAAGTGAGGTGAAAGACCAAATGAAGAACCTACTTCTAGATCTAGTCCATGACTTTGTTGAAGATGACCAAGCATGGAATGACTTGGTTGGAAAATTGATCACATCACCAAACCGTCCAGTCTTTGACTACCCTTCTCCACTCTATGAATTGGGTCCTGATTGGAAGTCAGGTTTAGGAATATGGGGATACCCGGATAAGGCGTTGGAAGCCATACTCGCAGGTCAAGGCGAGTTACGACGAGCTGAAGGTGTATCTTTCGCTTGGTCTTTATCCATCGAAGACCTAACAGTATGTGGCAAGTTATATGCCCAAGGAAGGGTCTTTAATCTTCAAGGCGAGGGATCTCGACAATGGGTAGAGATAATACTCGATCGAATCGTCAATGGGTTGGCTATCAATCATGACTGGCTAAAGTCGACCGCTCCGCACGGTAAAATCCCTGCTCCGACGCGGAATTTCGTACTAGAGCTCTTGAATGAGGGATTTCTATACGGTGATGACGTTAGCTGATACGAAAAAAATACCGGTAGTGAGAGATAGGTAAATGAAAGTACCCATAAAAAATGTACTACTAGATTTCGTAGCTGGTACCTGGTACAAGTACTTCACCATATTTTAGAGCTCGCGCTTCTCATATTTCGTCGCCTTTTTTGGCGCCGGACGTGATGCGCGAAGGATTTTGATACGATATAAATGTGAGAAAGGTGAGTGACAACCAGCACACCCCGTGAGAAAAAGTACCAGGTACACGCACCTCAAAAAACTTTCCAGTGCAGAACATTAATACATTGCTCTTACTGTTTATCCTGTCGGTGATAGAGCCACGTTGCGATCTTCTGTTGCAAGTGTGACGCGAGTTTTGTTGTTCCTGTATCCAATATCCAACACACCCGAAAATGCCAGTTGAATGCTGTTCTCGCGACGCACCACCAAAGCCGGATGCATGCATGTTTGGTAAGGGCTGGTGGACTTACGGGGAATTCCGACATGTTCATTGATTTGTTCTAACCACATTGTATTGTAATTTGCAGGATGTGGCTATCTTAATGGTGGCTGCCAGGTGGCGACAGCCCAATTCCTGCTCTTCGCAGGTACGTGAATACGATGTTCTTTATGTCAGGCTTTGACTGGACCCGTAGTTTGGAATTGCTAACTTTTTGGGATTTTCTTCTTCGAGTAGGAACCATGTTTTCTGTGGCTGCCTTTGGAGACTGCAGTCTTATTACTGTTGACCCGGGTATTTCTGTCACTCACAGCAATGTAGACAATTTGCTGGTTGATCGACTTGGCCTACTGACATTTGCTCGGCCCGGAAAGAGTACCTGCTACTGGTACGGCGATGGTAACGATCCGGAAAATCAGCTTCAGGACTATTTAATTTTTTGGGAGACGATTGGTACAATCTACGTATCTTTGCTGCAGTTGGAGCGAGCGGAGGTGCCTTCTTCTTGCTTTACACACTTTCGATGTGTTGCTCGTCACACATCATGGCATTGCGAGCATTGGTTGCGTTCATGTTGTGCGCTGCCTTGACACTTTTCCAGTGTCTAATTTTTCTTGTCTTTAACACGAATCTTTGTTCAGAGCATGAGTGTACTATTTCGCGTTCGTCTGGGTGGAATGTTGGAGCTGCATTATGCTACTTTGCAAGTGGCGTATGTTACTTTCTGATGAGAGATTACCCTGGCCGACAGGCTGTGAAGGAAATTCCAGGAAGTTCTCCTTCGTCGAAGACACCCATTGAACCAGTGGCACCAGTTGATGAAACTATGATTCAAGATGACAACGAAGAAGGACGTGTGGACGAAGAGGAAGCAGCTGTACAAGACGACAACGAAGAAGGACGTGTGGACGAAGAGGAAGCAGCTGTACAAGACGACAATGTTGCTATGGCTGAACCCGTTATCGTCATTGAAAATAATGAAAAAATCGAAGAGGGTGAAATCATCCATGAAGCTCCAGTCAGTTCAAAAGATGTCCAAGAGCCAGTGAGTAACAGCGATACTACTACCGGTACCGACGCAGCTTCCCCAGATCCAACGAGTGATCCGATGACAGGAGTAGAGAACCCATCAGAATCGGTTGTCATCACACAAGGTGAGGAGGAGCCAACGGCAGTATGACGAGGAGATATGGAGTTCTCAACTGTCAAAGCGACGGTGTGTACAAGCAGCCGGAAGACCACTGGGTCGGAGTACCAAAAAGCAGGCTACATATAATACTCATATTTACTTTGGCCACATGATATTTGGCCTATTAAATACCATCTACGACTCAACGTCACGTCAAAGTGTTTTTGTGTCGTAGAAATTGCGAACCTACCTGCTTCACCAGTGGTATACGGGTCGTCTGGCCAAGTTTGCTTGACCGTGACGGTGAACGCGCCACTTGGCGGGATAAAACCCGCCCGACAAGACCGTAATACGCTTTTT
Organism: Nitzschia palea; assembly: GCA_019593585.1. Taxonomy (NCBI): domain Eukaryota; phylum Bacillariophyta; class Bacillariophyceae; order Bacillariales; family Bacillariaceae; genus Nitzschia; species Nitzschia palea. Next base: position 80,234 of record SWEM01000019.1, on the reverse strand, counting down.
GTTGGAGAACATTATTATCATATTGTCACTGTCTACGACATCCATATCTACCAAGAAAGTCTCTACACTCTGTGGAAAACGCATCATAAGAGCAATCACCATGCCCTGTTGTCAACCTGTTGAGTGTCGAGATTGTCAACCACGAAGACTTGGAGATGGAGATAGCGATTCTTGTTTGTGTGGTGCGTGTTTCACAGCTGTCTGTCAGTTATGACTTTTTCGTTGCGCTGCTAACTTATGTTTTTTGTTTCTTTTGGAATAGGCTTCTTTTACCTCAATGGTGTGTTCGCTGGTATCTTGGCACAATTTCTCCTTGCCTCAGGACTATTGTTTTCACTCGCCACTGTGGGTGATTGTTCCCTGGTCGAAACAACATTGCAGCTCGATCTACCAGGCGACGAATTTTTCGATCTACGAGAAGGATTCAACTTTACTACCAACCTTGGTCTCATCTTTTTTGCCAAACCAAACGGAGATTGCTATTGGTACGATATTGGTATCTATCCAGAAAATCAATTGGAATGGTACATCAATGAAGCAACCCCTGATTGGAATGTAGCGCGAGGCTTCGCTGCTTTGGGAGTGGCGATCGGCCTGATTGTGTTTCTTTATTCTCTGAGTGTGACATGTAGCGCTCAAAAGCGAGGAATGCGTCGTTTTGTCGCATTCCTATCGAGCGTTGCACTAGCATGCTTCCAATGCCTAGCATTTCTGGTATTCCCTACAGACTTTTGCGACAATTCTGGTTGCCGTGCCAGTCGCACTTCGAGTTTCTGCACCGTTTCGGCTTGTCTTTATTTTTGGGGAGGAATTTGTTTCTTGTTCATGTCCGATTATCCTGGCACTACTCTCTTGGCAGAGGAGAAAATGAGAGTTGCCATTCAAGAAAACCCGACAGAACCAATGGAGGGAAATGAACCAATAATTGCTGCATATCCTGCTCCCACTGAATCTGATGATCAACTTCGCCAAATTTCCCCGGAAAGTTCTGTTGACATGGAGACATACAGTTTAGATCCTGAAAATCCACGCACCGAAAATGAATCTCTTGATGGCAGTTCTGCAAATAACATTGACGCGCCAGACGATGAGACAACACAATCAGAATCCCCATATGTTGAATCTGAGCTGGATCAGGCACTGGAGTCGACGGGAGTCTTGGAAGCTGATCAAAAGAGTGATGAAGTTAAAGACGGCAAGGAGGATGAAGAAACTGCAAGCAAACCACAAGATAATGACGAGAATGCACCACCGTCAACGAATTCTACGGAAGAAGATAAAAGAAGTGATGGAGTGAAAGGAGACAATACGGATGAAGAAAAATCGAAGTAAACCGCAAGTCGATGATGAGACAACACAACCACCAACAACTCCAACCGATGACAATCAAGTGCATGAGGTGAAAGGTATGTTGGCGACAGACACATTGGTGGCCAATCACCACGATGAAGACAAGGAGGGTGATGACGACGAAAAGGGAGGTAGCCTACGTGAATTTTAGAATTTCGAGTTATGGATCCCACTTCCCCTCGAAGCCTTTCTTGAAACTGGTTTTTTAGTACTGCATACTCTGTTGACCCGATTGCCATGGCTCCAATAGACAGCATGACTGCATCGAATCTTCATATTATAACAAAGAAAGTTTTCAGTTTTCCATTGTACTTCGTACATCGATAATAAGACTGAAAGTGTCAATCTCGAATTGCACTAGTTCGACTGCTGTGACTCAACATGTCTCGATTCGACTGTACCTGGTATCATACCTGTACTACGGTATTTCTTGGTACAGTACCAGGTACTTGTACGAGGTACCTGGTACCTGGTACCTTGGGACTTGGACGCACTGGCACTTTACAGTTATTACAGTTATCACTTTCCCCTTCTGTCGCTTTCACACGACAACTTCACTGAATTCTTGCCTTCTATACACTACGGTAGTAGAAGTGTGAACAACCATCGAGATCGGTCAAGGGACAGAGGCTACAAGCGTAGAAGGATAGCAGCGCTCTGGCACGATGAGTGTTCCCATGTAAGTGGCCGACTGTCGAGCATGGGGAGCGGGTGCTTCACAGCGAGTTGACTGTGAGTCGTTCCATTCTCCCAGCTTTTGTACTGTTTTGCCTTCCTCTCACGTTTCCAATCATCCATTTGCTATCGTTTTGATGGTTCTCAGGTATCTTCGGGTCAAGAGATACAACCAGACATACTTTGTCATGTGCCAACCAAATGACACCTTCGCCTTTATCAAGCAACAAGTAGCATTGGCGAATCCGGAATGTCTTGCTAACCACATGCGACTCATCCTACCAAAGGAAAATACTGTCCTTGAGGATGAGGATAGAGTTGAGAAATATGGGGAAGATATCAAGAATGAAACAGAACTGTACGTGGTATTCAAAATTTCAGATGAAGAGTGGGAAAGTGTTGCTGTTGCCGAAACACAAGCAGGCTTTGGAGGGGATGGTCCCTAATAACAGCTGTTGAGATGTTCTTTCTACTCTCTTGATTCACCCCAATAAATCTGTTATAGGTGTGATAATATGTAGCCTTTAGATTTCCTGCTAATTCCCATGCTACCTGTAGTATGTTCTGCTATTTCCCTATATCCAGCAACATAAGCTAGATTAGTGCCTATTCACTACTGCTTTCAGGATCTTCTTCGAATCTTGCATGCATCAATAGGTCAAAGTCTTGCTTTGATTCGGCCATGAATTGTTCATGAGATCTCTCATCGCGTCACTACGTAGACTATTTAAGCCAAACCAAACGGCTTGGCTCTGCCAACCAACTACCAGCTCCACCATTTTGCTACATTGTGTTCACAGCGACTTTATTGTAGAGTCATCTCCCTGATTGCATCGTGCTGGATTCTATCATAGATGCATTCACCCAATTTCGATCACTGACCGGTAGATCTTGCTACGGTCACTCAGTACGACATTAACTCGACTGCTGTGACTAGATGTGGTCTGGCTGTCCCCGATTCCTCCTGCGGCCAACCAATTTCTCAGCCACGTTGCGTTCGAAAAAAAGCGCAGAATACCGGTAGTCTCGTCCAAGAATACCTACCTTGTAGTCGTCCTGTAAAGGCGCATCCATTTGGTAAACCCCCAACTCATAGCGTCGCGTTTGCATCGTGAAAGCATATAGTTGCTTCCATTGATTTATTTTTCTTCAAGTCCCTGTTGATCCCAGGCCTCCTCCCTCTTTCTTCCCAAAATGCCTCAACATGAACACATGGAACGCCATCGCAAGTTGCATGGTCGTCGATTAGATGCTGAAGAGCGTGAGCGAAAGAAGGAGGCTCGTTTGGCTCACAAACGTTCTGAATTTGCACAAAAGGTCCATGGTATTCGTGCCAAGATCTACCAGAAACGACGCTTCAAGGAAAAGGCGACAATGCGCAAAACAATTGCTATGCACAACGAACGTTCCAATCAGCATGCCAACGACGAGGCAGTGGCCGATGGAGCTGTTCCAGCCTATTTGTTGGATCGTGAGGGTGTGTCTCGTGCCAAGGTTTTGAGTAATACTGTCAAGCAAAAGCGAAAGGAAAAGGCTGGCAAGTGGGAAGTGCCCATTCCCAAGGTGAAACCCGTGGCAGACGATGAAATGTTCAAGGTATTGGCCAGTGGTAAACGACAGAAGAAACAATGGAAACGAATGGTCACCAAGTGCACCTTTGTGGGTGATACCTTTACTCGAAAGAACCCCAAGTATGAGCGCTTTATTCGGCCAAGCGGATTAAGAATGAAAAAGGCGAATGTTACTCATCCGGAGCTCAAGACAACATTTCAGCTGGATATTCTGAGTGTCAAGAAAAACCCGAGCTCACAAATCTACACAAACTTGGGTGTTTTGACCAAAGGAACAATTATCGAAGTGAATGTTAGTGAGTTGGGACTTGTCACCACATCCGGAAAGGTGGCATGGGGTAAGATGGCTCAAGTCACAAACAATCCGGAACTGGATGGTTGCGTCAATGCAGTCTTGCTAGTATAAACGATGGTGGGTTGGCAATTATAACTACTGGTATTCTCTTTCGAGAGTTTCAGGTTTGTCGAAATGGCAGGCATGAAGGTGTACGACTAGATTTCTATTTTTCTTGAAACAGTTTTTTTAATGTTTTTCTCTACCTCTCCACGTACCTGGTACATTCACGCCCATGGCAATGTGGAATCCGTGTCACAATTCACAATAGTGCGTCCTCTCTAGATCTCACGTAAAGTCCAACGAGTTTATCGTACACAAAATGACCAAACGTCATTCCAAGTGCTACTCTCGCAGTACCCCAACCAATTCGAAGTCGATTTTGGACATGATGAAGTTTATCCATCAAGGTTGGCTGTATCCAAGTTTCTCGCACCAGTTGTTTCAGTACGTCTCTCACTGTGTCTGCTACATGTCTGGATTTGGTTGCATATTGTACATTTCGTGCCAAGTTGAATGGTCCACTCACTACCGTTGCCAAGGCCGCCGCCATAAAGTTCGAAGCCCACTGATAGTCCGACGATAGTTGTAATCGGTATTGAAGCTCAAATCGCAAAAAGGTATAGGTACCACCAAAGACCAAATCACGAACCACAGTGGGGACAAGTCCATTACAGAATGGTCGTATTCCTCCTTTCCGTAACATTTCTAACGATTCTTGCATCATTCCACGATTCACGTCTCGACCCCACGTTTTGTATTTGACCGCCGAAACTGGATTACAAACAATGGCATTCACAGAACCTGCCGCGGTTCCAGCTAGGAAATTGTAAAATGCTCCAGACGAGCCTGTATCCATGACGGCATCCGCTGGTAATTGAGTAATGAAAAACTGTTCCAATGGATAATACAAGCCGCCCGATAGGGCCCGATGGCCAACCGACTGAAAGAACCCTTGATAGGGACTTTGAAAATTAGCAGGGGTCAGAAACTTGGTCCGATTTTTTACACTGAGGTAAAGAGCTCGATCAAAGGGGTTAAAGAGGCCGGCTTGAGCCACTCCCGCCGCTAGGCCACTCAGAAACGAAATGACATTGACATGAGGTATGAAACTGTCGGGTGTATTTTCAATACTTGTATGCCGCCGAGTCATGCGAATTGTTCTTCGATGCGGCGACGTAGTGGATACGTCGTCCTCAGAAGTAGACACCATCATATTTGTCAGTGGATTCGGAACGAGGATTGTTCCTCTTGTTCGATACCGAAATGACCCCTGCCAAACGCTCGTTGTCCAGAACAAATTGACTGCCGAACGTTCGTCGCTTCTCTGGTAGTGTTCAAATTCAATCTCTCTGTTCAAACTTTATGGCTTCTCGTATCAAGATGTAGCACAGTACCACGAGACCAGTACGTGATTGCGAGTAAAAACCCTGCAATTGCGTGTCCACCCAATGCCTATGATGTCGAAGCGTATTGTTATTACCGGTAGCAGCGTCGAGTCTTGTTGGTTTCACAGTGGTTCAGTATGTGGAAGTACCTGGTACGGTTGCGGCGGTAGCCCAACTTGAACCGAGCTCCCGTGCAGTCTGCAGTCTCATCTTTGTAATTTGTTCTGTTCGACGTCATCGTTTCCGACCGCGATTGTTGATCTATGTGATTCAAAACTGGTTCACCTCGCGTCACCTCTGATTTTTTCCCTCCATGACATCGTTGTGGATGATGACACCCCTGGAATAATAGATATGGTACAAGTATCACCAAGCACTGAACAACAATCTAACAATGACAAGGAATCACTGTTGACCACCAAGGCATTGCAGTTGTCGTTGACCCCTCCACGATGTCCACCCTTCAACACCGCACATCGGTCGGTTCTGGCAGGAATACGACCATTCAATGAACCCTACCACATCCATGTCCCAGATGCTGCCCACAGTGATTATAACCTTCATAGTGGCGTTCGAGAGGGGTTGATGCATTTGATTGCCAATGCTGATCTATCGCATCCACACCCTCATTTGCTGGTAGGACCCGAAGGAGCCGACCAAGTAACTCGTTTCCTGGGAAGTTTATTTCCACTATCGTGGCAGAATCGTATTCGAGATTCCGGTGGATTTCGATCCATTTTCAATACAATAGTGGAATATTCGATTCCAGTAGGAGCTGTTACCAACCCGAAAGCAGCACTGTCATTTCTCCGCTTGACTCGCCAGTGCCGTACAATCCAATATGGAAACCATGAATCACAATTCATTGATTTGTATCTACCGGAGAACTGCCCTCTAGAGAAATGGACGGGAATGGTATTTTTTGTTCACGGTGGCGCCTGGGGCAGTGGAAAACCATGGTATTATCGACTCGTGGCTCAATCCTTTCTAGAGCTGAATCTAGCCGTTGCGATTGTGGGGTATCGAGTATATCCAGAAGCCGACACGACAACGCAAGTGGCAGATTTGGAATCGGCCATGTTAGTATTGATGAAAGAATACCCTGACCTTTGTGGACCGAAGCGCATGGAGCGTTCTGTCGGATTCTGTGTCATGGGTCACTCGTCAGGAGCACATATTGCCATGCTGTTTGTAGTGGAACAAATCAAGCGACTACTCCAATCCCACCAGGAGGGGACACATCTAGATGACAAAATCATGACGGATGTCTTTGTTGGCATCTCTGGGCCCTACGACATTAATCATCATTTCGATTACGAAGCTGGGCGTGGTGTGGAAGGTAGGTTTATTTGAAGCAAATTGGTTCGCTTGCGATCATGGTATTCTGGTGATAACAGTCATGTGAATTGGTAACTCATTTTTTTTGTTTCAGAATTATCGCCCATGAAAGCATGCAATGGATATACAAGAGAGCAATTTCGATACAATTCTCCAACATGGAGATTGCGGGACTTTTTAGCGACCTTTGGCGAGGGCGCTATGGACAATCTAACTTTGAACTCGTACTTTCCCCGAACGTTGCTTTTACATGGTATCGAAGACGATACTGTACCATTTACAGCAACTGGTGAAGCTGCCAAGGCCTTGCGATCATTTGGTATCGAGCAATGCGACGAATACTACGCTCCACTCACCGGCCATCAAGATGCTGTCATGCATTTAATGTTGGGTGGTCGCGTCAAGGACTATATCCAAACATGGCTGCTCACCAACAAGAATAGAGAACTACGCAGTAGACTTTGAAACTCTAGCCAAAGAAGTGGAGAATAAGTTCATTACAATATTAAAGATATATCAATCATCAACAAAAGTAGCAGAGGCCTTTTAGATGGTAGGTGAAAGACTGCTTAGGTTGACAAACGCGCTGTGTCCTTCTGCCGGCTCTTCCACACGCTTCATTTCCAGGTATTGGTCGACTGCATTCGCTACTCCTCGTCCTTCATTAATGGCCCAGACAACAAGACTTTGTCCTCGTCGGCAATCGCCTCCAGCAAAGACACCTTCAATGTTGGTACGGTAGTCACCGTAAACAGCGTGAATGTTGTTTCTTTGGTCGACATCAAGGCCCAGTTCTTCTGCCACATATGCTTCTGGCGAAACAAATCCCATTGATAGAATTACTAGCTCTGTCGGCCATTCTCGCTCACTGCCTTCGATGGCCTTCGGTCCCTTGGCGGTCATTTCGACATCTTGTGTTACCAATGCCTTCACGTGTCCATTTTCATCTCCGATAAATTCCTTTGTCATCACAGAGTACACACGGGGTCTTCTCCAGTGACGGCTTTGACTTCTGCGTGTCCGTAGTCGGTTCGGAAAATTCGAGGCCATTGCGGCCATGGATTGTCAGGTGCACGCTCCATCGGGGGCTGGGGCATCAGCTCAAAATTAACAACAGAGTTGCAACGATGACGCATAGAAGTACCGATGCAATCTGTTCCCGTGTCTCCTCCACCAATAACAATGACATTCTTACCTGCCGCGTTGATCCAGTGGTCCTTCTGCCATATGGACTCCAATGTGCCCTCCTTAGTCATGAGCAACTTCTTTTGGTTTGCTGTGAGAAATTCCTAAGATGAAAAGAGATATCATGTGAGAGACATAATTTCTTTGACGAGTATTGAACATCACAAAACACTTACCATCGCAAAATGAACTCCTTTCAAGTCACGCCCAGGTACCGGTAAGTCACGGGGCTTGGTGGCACCAAGACACATGCACAAAGCATCAAAGTTCGCCTTGAGCTCGTTGACGTCCACGTTGACACCAACATCGGCGTTGGTGATGAATTCAATACCCTCCTCGCGGAGCAAGTTGACACGGCGGTCGACAGTTTCCTTTTCCAGCTTCATGTTGGGGATTCCATACATGAGAAGCCCACCGACACGATCGGCACGCTCAAAAACTGTGACTTTGTGGCCCATTTGGTTCAGTTGATCTGCTGCAGCCAAACCTGATGGGCCGGATCCAATGACTGCTACTGTCATTCCGCTACGTTCCTCCGGTATGCGAGGAGTGATCTTTCCGTCCCGGAACGCTCTATCCACAATTGCATATTCAATATTCTTGATTGTGACAGGTCCATCAATTAATCCAGCCACACAAGAACCTTCGCATGGTGCTGGGCAAACCCGTCCCGTGAACTCGGGAAAGTTGTTGGTACTATGCAATCGCTCTATGGCTTCATCCCATTGATCTTGGTATACAAGATTATTCCACTCAGGGATTAGGTTATTAACAGGACATCCAGTGTGAGTTTGGCAGAACGGAGTTCCACAGTCCATGCATCGTGCTGCTTGGACTTTTCGCTCAAGGGCAGTGTGCGCTACCTCAACGTCTCGATCAGGAACAGGGTTGATTTCTTCCCAATCCTCAAGACGTTTGATGGGATCACGGTATGGCTCTGGATTGCGTTGGTAGTTTAGGAAACCGCGAAGCTTCTCAACACTTTGCATCGATCCATCACGGCGTCGCACTCTTGAGTTCAAATGAGAGGATCACGCAACAAAAAATCACATTAGTATATGGATTGGAAGCAGAATAAAACAAAATTGACGAAAATGAAATCAACAACAAAAAAGTTTCACAAACATCGTCACGCGATTACACAATTCTGCAAAGTGTACAGTGAATCAAGGTACATCATGTTCCAGAGCTCTTATTTCTGTCCAACATACAAACTCTCGTTCTTTCGTTGGCAGAGAATGGAGAAATTACCTCGCCGTCAACTTCGCTTCGCCTCACGTGGACTCAGTACCGCGCGACACGTAAACAACGTCCCTGCCAAAAATTCTGAAACTCACTTTGGCTCATTATCGTGATCATAGATTCCGTCACGCCAAACTTCATGGCGTCCGTCTTCAGCAATTGGCCCTCTTCCAACCTTATCAACCTGAGTGCTGTGTGCACGAGCAGTTGAAAATCCAACTGCCTTGGTGATTCCAATTCGACGACTCGCGATAGAGGCCAACATGACGGAAGACTTTTTTTTCCACGCCGAATATGAGGTCGTTCTTCACTCTGCGTGACGGAAGGAAGAATGAGGTAGGGGCAGTTTGGGTGGTGCGACTGACAGAAATCAAGTCGAAAGATATTTCGCTTCCGCTGCTGGTGCAGTCTCGGGGAGTGACAAAATGCAATTCTTCGTGTAGAATCCTACCAAGCAGTAGAGAACCATCGAAATTTCGCCACAACTGGCTCACATGCATTCGCCGAGCAGTCGCCAAAGGAACAATCACGGTCGAAGTGCGTACGGAGTCGAATCAATGGACTTCAAACTTTTGGCCGTATTACTGCAAAGTGTCGATAGTCTACAGATATCCCATAAAAATGTTGTTGTTTCTCATTTTTGCTTGATGAATATTAACTGTTGAAGTGCATCTATCCTTGAATTCCCTTGCCAAACTCAGAGAAAGATCCAGTGCTTATTCCATAGTATTCCCGAAAATTATGATTGTACCGATACCGTTTTGAGACGGGTTTGCAACTCTCCACTTTTGTACAATGCTTGCGTGGTATCATTTCCACCCACAAACTTTCCGTTTATCCACACACTGGGAACTGTTCTCTGTCCAGTAATCTCTGCCAAAGTCGCTTGGAGCGCTGGTCCTTGGGGTTTGTTTGCCGGCATTTTGTCCAATTCGAAAACTTCCATTGAGATGTTTTCAAACTCTGATTTCTTCAAAAGGTCCTTTGTTTTCATGCAGTAGGGACAAAAAGACTTGGAAAAAACAACAATCTTCCAAAAAGAGAAAAAAGGAGTGTTGATTGAGTGTAAATGGAATAAGAAATCAGGTTTCCTTTGTCTCCGAAACCTTGTCACGTACTTGAGACTTTGCGACCGCCTCTTCAATGAATTTCTTTGCTTCTTCTTTGGATTGAGACATTCTTCTTCAGTTTTAATTGATGCTGTGGTTTATCGACGATTGATAGTGAAAGCGTGGTCTTGGTTTCTGGAAAAAGCCGTGGGTTTCAATGAGCGACGAGTGCAGGTCTGTCTCTTTTTGTTCGTTTTTTCATATGAGTCATCCCCTTCATGAATTGCATGCGTCATTGGAATCACAAAGAAGTCCTCGGAGATTTTGATTGGTTTTCGGATTTTCTTGTTGTCGAATCGAAAAAGCCTAAAACTGTAAATGCGGTCGAATCGGTAAAATTGTGTCTTGATTAACTAGACTCAAACCCGACTATCGTCCTTGGACCGGAAAGCCATAACCCAAGACATGTGTTTTTTTTGTATGTGAAAGGAACAACAAGCAGCACAAAAATGGTACTTTTCCTTCTGTGTATGAAAGCAGAGACAGAAAATATTGGGTAGGACTAGACTGGTTTATTCATGGAAATGTGTCTATGGTGGCGTTGTCTTTTTCTCACTGCATAAGACTCTCGCTCTTTTTATGTGTTTGCTGTACATTCGGTGTTGGTTTTACTCTTAAGAACAATCACACTGCGCCGTGATGCCAATATTCGAATCTCTGTTATGAATCCATTGAGTGGGGATGAAGTTCGTGAAAATGTAGTGTTCAATCCAAGTGAGACGGTCGAACAAGACGAAGGAGCCAGAGAACCGCCCCATCATTTTGCTCTGAAATGGGAAGGAAGCAAAAAAACATCGATCCTTCAGGTCCTGGACGACAAGGAGACTGCTGCAACGTTGAAGAAGAAAAAGTATAAGGGAGAGAAACCCCGATCGTACACTGGTGATGACAGTGGAAAATGGGTCCCACTGTTGTGCATGGAATGTCGTGGATTGGAGCCATATGCCTTTCTTCCCATGAAAGACGAGTTTATAATCACAAGTGAGGGTGGAATTGAATTCAATGAAGATATAGAATTTGGAGACCTCGAGTGGGCGGATTATGATGCCGAAAATGATGTTCCCGTCTCCATAGCGGAACTCGAGTTCAAGTTTCAATCGGTATAAAGTGCCTACTTGATAAAGAGGAGAGTAAAAACGACGATGATCAACTTGATTTGCTAAAAAACTTTGGAGCCACTTCTGCTAGCCAATCTTCTCGGACCTGAGTCACACCTCGAATATAAGTCTTCTTTGTCACCAACAATTCTGTATATACAACACATTTTGGGGCTGGATTCCTTCCAAATAGAGTGGACGTTGGATGGATGGAAACTTCGCTATTTCCGACCTTGGTCTTATAACGTCCCCGGGTCGAGACCACGCTTCCAGATCCTCGTTCCTTGATATCTTTCACGTTCGGTAGACGAGCCGCGGATTGCAGGAATAGACCTGCACAAACACATTTCAAGAACATCTCCATGTCTTTGCCACAAGTTGATTCAGTATCCATCCCGAGACCGTTCTTTTCTAATGGTCGACTACAAATAGTTTGTAGTTGACGACGAACATCATGTGCTCGTACCAAGGCACGTCCACTAATAAAGTTTTGCGTACACCAGTCTCCATGCAAAAGTTTCGCCCCGCCACCATTCTTTGACCCCTGTGACTTTAATAGCTGCTTTTGTGCTTTTCTTCCTCCGGATGCCAAATAGACCGCCTCCTTTCTCCAGGCCTTGTAGACAGCCAGGAGGGTAGGGATGTCCCCTTCGTGGCTATAAAATCGACGATGTGCAACTGCAGCCTTGGCTGCTAAAGATCCAGCCATTGTGTCTTCTACGCCACCCCCGCCCGGTCGAAACATGACATTTTCAGCACTCAACATCGAAACAACAGCCAGCATCTCACTAACGCAACCGTATTTGGAACTCTGTAAGAGCAAATGGGCATAGATAGGGTCCACGGGGAGCTTGGCCATTTTCTTTCCATAGTCGGTCAATTCCAACTTGTCATCCAACGCTTCCAGGGCATACAAGAGTTCGCAAGCTTTTTTGAGATTTTGTTTACCGGGAGGAGTCAAGTAATCAAAGTCGGTAGGATTGTGCACGCCCATTCCCTTTAACATCAATACTACCTGAGCCAAGTTCACACGAAGGATCTCAGGGACGGATGATTGCTCGAGGTTGCCAAAATCATCTTCGGTATAGAGCCGAAAACACACCCCCGAGGAAACCCGCCCTGCTCTGCCTGTTCGTTGCGCTGCTTGTGCCTGACTGATATCTTGCACCAACAAACTTTCCATACCCGTAGTTCCATTGAAATCTCTCGTCTTTTGCTTTCCACCATCCACAACATATCGAATCCCATCCAGTGTAACTGTTTTGGGAAAGAGAGAGAGACAAATTGTCGAGGATGAGCAATCAAATCAGCGGAATAGCGACATTTGGTTTCATTTCTGCTTCATGTCACCCACCAGAGGTCTCGGCAATATTCGTGGACAGAATTATCTTTCTAGAACAGCCAGGAGGTTTCGGTGCAAAGGCAATCATTTGAGCTTCGGATGGCAAGGCAGCATACAAGACACATATCATGACTCCATTCACAATCATTCCAGCTTGGGCCGAAACATTGGTTCCCATTCCCTTGAGACTCTGCACAATATCGGTACCGCCTGTGGTGGACAGCAGAGATTCTGTAAATGTCTTGTCTAGTTCCAAATGCCTCTTGAGTAGAGCGGCCAAATCTGTAATCTCATCGTGACCAGGAAGAAAGACAAGAATATCCCCTTCATCTGCATCTTGGTGTATTTGGAGAGCCGTGGTCAATGCAGCATCGATATAATCCTGGGTAACAATCAAGAATCCAAATATAATGAGTGTGTCACTAGCAATACCAACAATGAAAACGTTACCGGCACAACGTTCATACCTCTTGTGGTTCTTTCGTGTACACAATCTGTACGGGAAACATCCTTCCTGGTATCCGAATGGTTTGTGCTTCGGGAAAAAAGGCGGTAAAGGTTTCTACCTCGAGTGTAGCTGACATGACCACTGATTTCAGTGGGGGAAGTTTCCATTCCTGAGCACGTTGTCGCATTCTGCGTTGAATACGCTGGTCGATGGTTTCATTGTCGTCAATGTCGTTGTTGTCGGGGGCAGAGATTTTGGTGGTCGATTTGGGACGATTCCTAGCTCGCATGGCCCATCGGACGACACCAAACAAAATATCCGTCTGCAACGATCGTTCATGGGCTTCATCCAAAACGACAATCGAATATCGACTTAAAAGAGGATCTGCCATACTCTCTCGTAGCAACATACCATCCGTGGCATAGATGATTCTGGTTTGGGGTGTGGTCATATCATCAAAGCGGACTTTGTACCCCACCGCTGCTCCTAATCGACACCCCCGTTCTTCTGCAACTCTCTTGGCAACCGTCATGGCAGCCACCCTTCGAGGTTGTGTCACACATATACTATGTGCATAATTGGATGATGATGATGATGAACTCTTGGAATAGAATTTACCAGATTCGTCGAGATAGGCTGGGATTTGAGTAGATTTTCCGGACCCAGTTTCGGCCATTACCAACAAGACATCATCATTGATCATGGCCTGGACAATTTTCGATTGAAATTGATACACAGGAAGTGCCTTGCGAAGTTTGGCAAGTTCCGACTTTTTCCGTTGCAAGGTTGCCCCATCCACAACCGGCGATGCATTGTGTTTGGGATTATGTTTTTTGTGAGGAGGCTCTGGTCCATCTTGAAACAGATGATCAATCGAATTTTTGCGCTTCTTGTGCTTTATCTTGTTCTCTTCTGTTGTCATTTTGTATTTCTTCTTTTCTCGGGATGTATATGTAATGTTCATCCAACAACAAGAAAGTCTTGCCAGATGTCAAAATTCGAGAATCTGCTAGATTGATGGAAGTGAACTCTTCGACTCAATTCCTGATAGGAGGACAGGCCGTTGCCCTTGTACGTGCTTTGACTGCCCTCTTGCCATTTTACACATGGTGATGCGATAAAATGATGTACCTGGTACAAGTACGATGAAATCGAATAGATAATGGCGTTGTTACGAGGACACAAGCTCTACAGTTTGTTTGTATTTGTTATTTTCACGGTTGCATCACTTCAATTGTTCCATGGTTCCATACACCTCACTCTGACCAGCGAGGAAGACCAGGATTATGTGACTCATTCGTGGTCGTCGTCGTCGCAACGAGTCGTACGAGTGGAAGATCGGAAATGTATTTTTCGAGAGTCGCCACTCTATCGATCCGTTTTTGTGTATCCTAGTCCAGGAGAACCCGAATGGAGTGATCTTGCCGATATCATTCTTTCCGAATCTGGAAAATTGTTCTCATCATCATCTCATCGGTATCCTTGGCAACACATCGAAGAACGAACTCGACAAAATCAAGAATTTCACTTTCGATTACGAGATGCCAGGGCGATTCAATACACGACAGAATTACTGGTGAGGGAACTATTGACAAATCCAGATTCTTGTCTACGGTCAAATGATCCAGAGACGGCCGCTCTCTTTTTTGTGCCATACATGGTATCCATCGAATGGCACAACGGCACTCAATATCCCAAATCCTTTGACACATCTCCTTATGGACAAGCGATTCTCGATATTATGGATCAACGGAATTATCATGCTTGGGAAACACTATGGGGTTACACATCCAAGTACTGGAGGCGACGAAATGGGTCTGATCATATACTGGCAATGAGCGAAGGATGTCATGGACTGGCCCATCCTCGATCCAAGGCTGGTCATGATGTTTTTATTCATGCCCAGAAACACATGGCACCACCCATAATCATTTACAAGGATACCTCCAAGACGTTTGTGAACATGTATCCCAACTGTGCCGCCAAAAACATTGTCGTGCCAGCACCCAATCCCGACGGACGCTGGTTCAATGGCCGGATTGATCACATGGCCCAAGAGATTGCCCGAAATGCCAGTTTTGCCAACTCACCCGCTTCCTTGTCTCAAGATCCATTACATCGACCATTAGCGTACTATTACAAGGCAGGAAATCATGGATCGTGTCGCCGATTGCGACAGGAATTGGAAGTTGCCTTTGAGTGTAGTCCAACGGGACGATATCTCCAACAACAGCAAAAGGTCTTGCCCAAAGGATATCATTTTCCACATGCCTTTCGTCATGCTACCTTTTGTCCTTGTCCTGGTGGTGATACACCCAACTCGAAACGGTATTTTGATGCAGTGTTCGCCGGATGTATTCCATTGATTCTAAGTCATGATTTTGTCTGGCCCTATTCGACGGATATTCCAGGCAGTCGAGCATTGGTCGTGGAGGAGGACTTTTCGATTCGTCTCGATACAAGAAACTTTTCTCCTCCTGGGGGTTGGAAGGAGGAGGAGACACCTCAACGATCCTGTGATCGCCCATATGACAACATGGAAACGATTCAATCCTTCATTGAATCAATATCGATGGATGAAATTGCTCGACTTCAACGGAATCTTCCTGCTGCTGCTACCATCTTTTCCTATTACGAGGCATCTCCCAGTCTACCCGACAATCCCCTACTGTCGAGAGTCTTGCCCAATGGCAAAGCGGCTCATGCTTTGGTAGAAGCACTGGCCGATCGAGCTTATGGAAATCGATGGCCAGCCTGCTTCCAAGAGATCCAAACCAAAGATCCACTTAAAGACTCGGTCCATCACTTTGAATGTTGACATAGTGAAGAGATTCTGGGATAAAAAAAAAGTTACTACCGCAGTACCATACCATACTTTTATGCTTTCTGGAGCGCTGGTCGTCCCAGTCCTGATGAGGGAAACGTCACTCGTGATTCATTAAACATAAGGCACATATACACGCTGACCCGGGTGAAAAGGACATATACGTCTTGGACCAGTGGCGAAGAAAATAATTGCGGGGTTATCAAAAAGCCTACGTCATTGCTTTTATTAACAAGAGAACTCCCCGCGTACGAGGTACATGGTCCCTGGTACAAAATACTCCGCGTAACCAAGTACTAACGTTCGCACAAGGCACGATTTATTCCCAACTCGAATTTGGCAGATTCATCATTCGGTAGACTGTGCGGCTGCCTCATCATCACAGTTCCAAACCAACTGTTTGCAACAGGACGGACACTACCTCTATTACTAGCAATAACCACTGCAAGCTTCGTTGTCTATTGCCAGAGACGAACCATACACCCATTCTTTCGAACGATCAACACCCCAACTTTTTACATTCCTCATACCCGCCGTGACCATGTCCAACTGGAGATTCCGACCATCTATTTTATCCTTGGAAAGCTACAAGGATGCCAACATGGTCCGACAAACTTTCTTGGAGTACTATCAACGAGACAATGAACGAGCTACCAAAGAGGCTAATCCTGAAATTCCTCCTCGATCATCCAAGTTCCGAACTCTTCAATGGAATTTAAACGGTTGGGCTGGCGACAGCGGCGGGCTCAATGCCCTCACCCATTCCAAACAAATCATCGCTACCATCTTACAAGCCGACGCTGATTTCATCATTTTGAATGAATATCACTGGGACGACTATGGCAGGGCCCACTCGGAACTTGAAGCTGCGTTACGACAACAGGGCTATCACACCAAAATGTGCGGTACCGTCTTTTGCCCGACGTTTGTGGCGACGCGATGGTCGACCTCCCACCAGATTGAATGGGTGCTCTCGCGAGAACGGAGTGCGCTAGTCTTGCAGGTTGTGAATGAGCAAGGAGAATCGTTGACTGTCATCGGTACACACCTTGACCACCGAGACGGCGAGCAACGTTACCAGGAAATGTGCAACCTGCTCCAAAAATTATTTTGCCCACAGCGTAACAGAAACCCTCAAGAAGAAAATGATAATTGTAATTCTAGGGATGTCCTGGCGGGGACAAGGATTATTCTCGCCGGGGACTTGAACCAACAAAGACAAAAAGACTACTCTGAGCAGGAATGGAATGATGCCATTGCACCCAACATGAAGCGACGAAAGACTTGCTTCGATGATGGAGTGGACAGTTTACTACAGAGCGAAGGATTTGTGTGTGCATGGGACACCAAACCAACAAATACCAACTGGACCACCGAGCATCCGCCTTCCACCCATTGGTCAGGGACAATTGTGGATTACTCGTACGGCCGCAATGTGGAAGCAAAGTCGATATACATTTCTCCTGCCAAGTGGTCAGACCATCGAATGACGGTTGTGGATTGGACATGGTAGAATGGCTCGTTTTGCCAACCCAACAGATGTGTATGAATATTAGAGGTGAACATAGCCAGCTGCAACATGGCCTACATGTAAAATAGATTATAGATTGAATGAGACGTATGGTAGAAGAGAGTTTGTATGGAATTGCGCGACCTTCGCGTTCTACTAGCGTACTCGCTGGGGTGCGGTTTGAGGTGCAAACCGTGCGAATGGAATCAACAGAAGTCGACCAATAGCTGCTATGTTTGAAGTATGTTCTCTGTTGTCCCAATCCATCTCAATTCAGTGAGGCCATTTACTTCTTGGATTCATTTGACTGACTCAAAGCGACAATCGTTTGGCTGACGATATGATTCTTGTCATCAAAGGTGAAGAAATCCCGTCCAAAGATTGTAGTGTGCGATGGTCCCTTGGTTTCCCCTTTCCAAATGACTCGAGCATGATTATGATCCACGGCGACATGTTCCAATTCAATATTTTCCAACTGCCCATAGATCTCTCGACACATTTCTTCTACACCCCGTTTTCCACGATACGTGGTTGGAATGTCATCCATGACTTTGAATATCACGGAATTGGGAGCATAATCTTTGACCACTTCCCGAATGTGTTGGAGGTTGGATTCCACCGGACTGTTTTTCCCACCGTCTCTACTCTTTTCCGACTCGAACTCACTCAAATAATGATGTTGAATGACTTGCATTTGTACTTCATTATCACTGCAATCGATAGGAGGATCGGGCAGAAATGGATGACGACTTTGATGGATCACCAACGGGATACAGTGTTTCAACGAAGGAATCAATCGAGGGGGTAAAACGATTGGGCCAATCGATGATGATACGCCGCTGAATAGATCCAGACTACTTGTATCCATTCCATACGTTGGGAGGTTCCAAAATCCAATATCTTGATTTACCATGGTATAATCACTTCGCTTGTTAACGTGTTTTGTTTAAATTGCTTCGGTCACGAATGTACCAGGTGACATCCACATCAGAGAATTTGACTGTTAGAAACGCGAAGCGTCATTGTGGAATCGCTTCTGGGTTCGCATTCCAATTGACCCACTGGATTCAAAATTCCGTCTGCGACTAAAAAACGGCCTGGTAGCAAGAAAACCGGAATTGCCACGAATCATTTTTGACTGGTTCTTTGATGGCAGCGATGGTTTGTCACCATTATCATTGCAAACCCAACTAGAGAAGCATCATGACGAAGACTCTGCAAAATGATCATGCAACAAGGACTATGTCTTTCGTCTCCTCACGAAAAATGAAGCACATTATTGGTTTGCTCGTTCTCCTGAGCGTTTTCATTTGCACACGTGCGCTGGCGCCATTCATGGAAAAGCAGAATTGGGAAGGGAGCTCCATATCCTCGCATCGATTTGTGATGGATTCAAACGATTCTGTGCATCCTACGTCCAGAAAAACGACCAGTCTCTTAGCATCTTCAGGCGGAGGAACAAGCCATGCGGTTCGGGACCTGGAAATCGATTCTACTACCAACGTAGAAATGCCAATGTCGATCTTTGCGACCACTAGTCTCGGCGAAGAATTTGCGGTTGAGATGGAACAGGTGATGGAAAGATTAAAGGATGCAAGGGATGAAACTCAAATGCAGACCATGTTGGTGCATACTGGAGAGATGTCTGTAAGGGTGAGGAGCGCTGATAAGGTGTTGTTTCAAGAAAAGCTCGATGATATTGTCAAAGAGGTTGGAAGAGGATACTATCAACAGAGAAACTTCCACTCTGAATCCAATCAGCTGGGTGATTCCGGGAGTGAATCACTTGAAGTAACCGTCAGAGTCCTTCATGAGAAATTTGAGGAAGTGATCGACAGTATCAAGGGCATTGCAAGTTCAGTCAACTATGTAAATACCAACAGCTATGACGTTGCTGGTGACTTTGTTGATGCAATGGCCCGGTCATCGGTTTTGGACGCATTACGCAGTTCTCTTCAAACATTGATGCGTAAGGCTCAAACCGTCGAAGAGGTATTGATGTTACAGCGAGAGATCACCAGGCTGATTGAAGAGGCTGAAAGTCAGCGGCATCGAGCAAATCGTCTTCAGAATCAATCAAAATACAGCACGTTGACTTTGCACATTAGGTTTTTCAATCCGTCAATCAATTCCAATTCTTCAAGCAAGTGGAACCCATTTCTGGCCGTGACAAGTGCATTGCACGATGTGGGGATTTTGGTCATCACCGTCGTTGATGGCGTACTCTACTTCTTTTTCTGCCTTCTTCCGTTTTATCTCTTTTTCATGTGCCTTGCTTATTGCTTTGCCGGTGATGAGTTCCGAAGAGAGTTCTCACCCAAAGACCCAAAAGAAATCAAAGAACATGTTTAGAATTTTTCTCCGTGCAGGGTCAAAGAAAAGATTTGCAAATTCCCGGCATGCGATTTCCCAAAGGAACACTAATGTACTGTGGAGCGGTGCACAAAGTCGTAGCAACAGGTCATATTCACAGTCAATGCATTGAAACAATATCGAAATAGTTAACTAGAAACATACTTCGTTGTTGCTCCGTCGTTCATCACTGAATAGGGAGGACAAGAATGCCTGTTTGTTCGAAACAACAGTCCGTACAGGAATCACAAAACCAGGAAATGGTACAAGAGTTGGATATTCACTTTCAATTTACTGTCGACATCCTGTTGGTGCCTCGGATTCTTCCTGGTTTCCCCCACAATGTCGACTACTTATTTACAGTTAAATGTTTGGGATGGTACTCACAGGTTTTGGAGCAACTGTAGCCTCTGTCTTTGGTGTATTGCTCGTTGACTTGGGAGGTAATGAAGCTCCCTCGTCACTCGATTTGATAGACAGTTGTTGAAATGGCTTGTTGGTTTGATTTTCATTTTGTGCACGTTCTGGAAGGGGCGGGACAACGACATCTGTTTCACCCACTTCTTGCACAAGGGCTTCTAAACCTGCCAATTGCGATTCCAGGAATCTCGAATGCTCATCTAGTCGTTCCCGCATCCGGATGAGATGTTCTACTTTGCCTCGCGTGCAGTAATCCAGTAGAGTGTCCATGTACTTTTTCGGAATAGCACGGACACCAAATCGTCTCGAAATCTGCATACATTCTCGAGCTCCAGGCTTGCGGCGTGGAACCTTGACAGGACCAACATTGGGTTTTTCTTCCTCATCGTCCATGGGTATTCCCCCAATCGCAGCCTTAACAAGAGCCTTGACGTCGACGTCCAGTTTGGGAGGCACTTTGGATACGGGCGTCGGAAGCGCGATTTGAGGAATTGCAGGTAGTGGAGCTGGTACTTTTGTAGACGGCAACGGTGACTGCTTCGCTGCAAGCGGAGCCTGACTGGATGTATCTGTTGCTTGTTTGCTGGTAGAACTAGGTGCCTCGATAGATTTGCCCGTTGACACTGTAGGGTTGGTGTCCGTGATATCCTTAGGGTGGTGCTCGACTCTAGGGCTTGCCACCTTGTCAACAAGTGTTTTGGTTGAATCTTGTTCCTGAGTGACCTGATTATTTGATGGAGTTGTCAAAGCACTACCTGTCGCTGGTGGTTCCCTTGGTGAAACCTCAGGCAGAATTACATCCGTGAGAATTCTTGGCGCAGGTTCAGGTACAGGCATAATCGTGTTGGGTGGGTCAATAATTTTGGTGCGGACCGGTCGTTCATGCATTGTATCTTCCGATATTTCGTCATCGGCGACGCTTGGATCCTGTGATGTTGTTCCTTCAGCAGTTATTGAATCTCCCATTGCAAGGGCACCGTCGTTGGCTTCGTCGCTCTCTTGTGTAGGCATCCCTGTTTCATCATCATCACTTTCTGCGTCTGTTTTCGATCTCGACGATCGAAGATGTTGTTCCCCTTCTTCAACTTCGTCATGAAACGAACTTCGTTTGACCACTCTGCCACTCCGACTCGTCTTGATAGGTTCCAGTGGGGTTTCTGCAGGAGCTCCTTCGGAAGGATTATTCAAAAATTCGGTCCTTGCCTTTTTGGTAACAACAGACGCATCACCCTTACGCGTCGTTGGACTGACGGATCGCTTATTGGTGGAAACAGTTTTTGTCGCTGACTTTTTCCGGGTTGGTGATTGAGGAGATGCTGTTGCCGCGGTTGGATTCTTGGGTGGGCGTCCGCGTTTGCGGCCAGAAGTTTCTCCAGGCGAAGGAGAAGTAATGCCAACGGTGGTCTTGGGCGGACGCCCGCGTTTTCGAGGGGAAGGCGTAGGCTCACTTGACGGGGGTGGTGGCGGAGTTTTGATCTTGGAAGGTCGGCCTCGCGATTTCTTTGGTGTAATGGCATCATTGCCACTGGAAACACTAGATGTAGATTTGGCGTAAGGTATGGATGACGTTTGATTGTCCTTTTTTGAGGACCACGCTCGGTTGGAGTTGGGTGTACTCGTACCAGCAGTAGAACTTTTTGTGGGCGACGAGGTGACGCGTCGGGTAGCAACCTTGTTTTCTGTATTTCTAGACTCTAAAGTTGCCGCCTTGCACGATGGACAAAACCACTTTTTGGTATTTGGAATAGCGGCCAGAGGTGGCTTGAGACAAAATGTGTGATACTCATCATCACATTGATCACACAGAAGAATTTTGTCGTTGTCATGTTTTCCAAAGCAAATACGACAAGCACAAAACACACAAATAGGGACCTTGGGATCATCCTGACAAAAGTTGCACCAATAGGCGTTTTTCTCGTCGTCGTCATCGTCAGACCCGCTTCCCTTTTTGCTAACGGTCTTCCTCTCGTGGACGGAATTGGAACTCTCCGTTGGACTTTCGTCCCTCGTTGTCGTCTCCTTGGCTTCGGAATCTGCCGGTTCTCCTGTCTTGTCTCTAGACCTACGACGCCTGTTTGACGATACTTGACTCTCCAACTCATCTTCCTCCACTTCGTCCATTCCAATTGCGTTGTCCTCCTTTGTTTTGGTAGTCTTGATAAGAGGACCTTGAGTTACAACATCAGACTTCCACCTTGAGTCTGGACCCGTTTGTGGATCGTACAGAATGGGTTGACGCCTTGGACGACGCCCTCTTCCTGTCGATTCCAAAGTGTCTTTTTCAAGCTTTGGAGAAAGTGAGTCGGCTATCTTGGTCAAAGCCGAATTTCTGCGAATAGGCCCATTTTCCTCTTCTGCATGAGAGATGTTGTCATGCTTCTCAGTCTCTGCTACCGATTCCGAACTATCGGGGTCTTGTTCGTCGTTTGCGTCTGAAGTTGTTCTCCCCTCAGTCGTGGTCTCTTTTGCCTTTTTGCCATCATCCTTACCATCGTCATCATCATCATCACCGGCATCATTTTCGTTGTCATTCTCATTGTCGTTATTTTCATCTTCCGAATCATCTTCTTGTTTCGAATTTCGTAGTCGCTCCATGTGTCGCACAGCAGCGGATGCCGCCTTCCACACTTTGGAATGCTTCTTGTAGCCACCGGTGGCTAGAATACAATAGGCACAAGACCAATCCCCCACTGGAAGTCTCTCCAACTTGGGTCGAACACAAGCCAAATGAAAGACTAGCGAGCATGTACTGCAACATAAGAGATCCCCCCCAAGATTACAAACTTCGCAGGCATCATTGTGTTGATTTAAAAATTCTTGGGAATCCATACTTTCAATCGTTTTTTCCTCTTCTTCTTCTGGCTTGTCGTCGTCGTCGTCTGAATCTTGATTTTCCTCCTCTGCTTCTTCTTTGTCATCCGTAGCACAGTCACGCCTAACACGACCACCTCTACCCGTGTCATTCTTGTTATCATTGGTGTCGTCGTCACCATTCTGTTCCTGATTATCATCATCATCGTTATGATCATCATCATGGTCATCTCCACTCTCGTCTACTCCCAAAACGTATTCATAAAATGCAATGGCATGTTCTGCGTTCGATTTACGACCTGGTCCCGTCCGGCGTTCATACGTTCTACAAAGGAACACAAAGTGAGAGTAACCATCACGGGGTTGCCATGTATCAATCTTTATCATCCACCAAAATAGTTCCCAAAGGACTACCCATCTCCCGGTCGACAACAACTGTACCTAGTACAAAGGTATCGGTACTTACCGAATGGCTTGCAGTTGTTGTAGAGTTTTTCGGAGTGTCTCATCCCGTTTTTCAACATTACCCTGAAAGGATTGCAGTAAGGCTTGTGCCTTTTCCTCCCAACTTTCAGGACGAGGAGCCGCACATAGATACTTTTTCACCACCATTTTTAATTTTTTGTGGCTCTACCTTAAGTATGTATTGTTGTGCATAAAAGATCGATCCGTAGTTGTAGTGGTGGTGTCGTTGTTACTGCAGCTTCTGTGTTGTGTGAGTCGTTGATGTAATGTACGAGGTGCGTCGCTTGGTCTTGAGGGGCAAGTACATCTAACGGTGGTCCCATCGTCATGGTCACATGCAAGGGATTCGTAGAAAGCCTTCGTCGTATGTACGTTGTCCGTTTCCGGGAGGAATCCTTCGACCTCATGTGGTTCCCTGAGTGAGACGATGATAAAGAATGGACAAACATTTCATTGTACCAGAAGTTGACTACTTTCTATGAACGCCACGGTTGATCGCCTTCATTTTGACATCTAACCATGACAAGAGAATGAAATGCTTGAGTGGAAGGCTGAGGCGACGCCTCGTCGCAGTCTTGGGGTTGGGTTTGTTGATGACAACATTCTTTTCCAAGCAGCCACGAATTTCGTTCCATGTCCCAATGGCACGAGAGCGTCTCGCTCACAGTGATGTGGAGAGTACGGGTAGTCCTCCAGCCGCTGTGCCAAGTCATTCCATCATTATGCAGAATCGCAGTGGTGAAGATCATGCTACAAATCAATCCATCCACAATCAAACACTTGACTCCGCTTTGTCCGGGTCATCATCGTCGTCATCATCATCGTCATCACTACAAACTCCAACACAAGACCATGCCGTACTATTGTTCCGAAAAGGGATTCTTTCGACATTACCCTCTCCGATTCCTGTTCTTGTGTGGCCCTATATGGATAAAGCTCCTACTACTCATGACAAGGAGACCAGTGCGGATGTACTGCACATTGAATTGAATGGTGTCCAAGAGTCGGCTGTTTTGGAACTTGCCCAAGATGGGATACGAACTCTGCATCCGAACGTCGTGTGGGTGACGGATACCAAATTTCGTCATGCCCTATGGTGTACACGACTTGTCGAAAAGGCTCGCAAAGTGGTAGAGTGGCGTCGAGAACAACAACTACTTCCATTGGTGTGGCCCATTTACGTAGTGGATTTTACGGATCCACCACAATTTCCCAAACGATGTCCTGGATTGGAAGATATTGTTGGACCTTCACATGTATTGTATTTCAAACGATCGATTGTGGTGGAAAGAAAATGGAATTTTACACAAAATTGGTTGGAATTGGGTCATCCCTTGACAACAACAACGACAACAGCAACAACAACAACAACAACAACAACAACAACAACAGCGGAAAACAATGTTTTGTTTCAACACACACCATTGACTGTTCGGACAGATATTGTCGATGGGATTGCTACATTAGCTGGCAATTTGACCGACTTGCCTCGTCGGTATCGCCCTGTGGATATTGCTCATTATTGGCCACCAAGTACCGAGATTACCCCCATTAGTAATTTACGCAATCAAGTGAGTAACAAGCTGGTGGAAGAGTTCCCAAGTCCCAAGTATCGAGTGGTCTGTGACATGATTGGTAAACATGATCGTGTCGGACGTCGACGGGCACAGCAAGGGTACATACAATCCATGATTGAAACCAAAATTATTGTGACAGCTCAGCGTGATACCTATGAAGATCATTATCGGTTATATGAAGCCTTGGCTTCGGGAGCCATGGTCTTGACGGATCCCATGCATACACTACCCTTCACGAACGGAACACATTTGATTGTCTATACCAGCTTGACGGATATGGTTCAATTGGTACATTATTACTTGAAACATGATGAGGAACGAATCCAAATAGCAAACGCTGGTTATGCCATGGCTATGCATCAACATCGGTCATGGCATCGAATGGAAGAAATTATTTTGGGGCGACGGATGACCACTTGTGATCAATACGGCGATGCGCAGCAACCCGATTGTCCCTTTTCCGTCCATACCAATACATTTTTGCTATCTACGAATACTACAACCTAACCGACTCTGTTAGTGCTTTCGTTGGAAGCACATCGTGTTGGCTTGCCACACTGCATTTACGACAAAGTCAAGCCTTCAATACCAGGCTGTGCATACCGCCCGGCTTTAAATTTTTCTATACAGCCTGTGCTATGTGTATTGCAACACGACTTTTGCTTTTAGGATAGATCTACATCTTGTGCCAGTTTCTTCATGTACTCATCATTTTCTACACTGTCTTCTTCCTTTACAAATCCCATTTCGCGACATACAGTTTTCAATGCCTTGCTATACTCGGGAGGGAAGCTTTCTTCACCTTCATAATAATACTTTTCTGCTCCATCTTGGAGGGTATTGGTCATAATCAACCTCGTCACCGTGGGAAAATAAATGACTGTATCTTTCATGACGTCATAATATTTTCGTTGGTAGGCCAGTTCGTGGGCTGCTCGACGAACCGCTTTAATGGCTTGTGGATCCATTTCTTCTTCCAAGATGTTCCAACAATAATCTTGTGTCGCCTCTAGAATTTTTTCCAATTCATCCTTCAAAATGGATTCTCGCTTTTCCTTGTCAGTCATAGTTGGCATCTGCAAAAAAATGTGTTGTGCGCTTTGGATCGATGGATTCGTTGGGTCACGAGTCACGAGTCAGGGTTGGTTTTTGGTCCACGTCGTACTTTTTACGTGGCATGAGTCACGCACGTAGAACACATCACTTGGACCAGAAATGACGCCATCATCATCCCATTTACCGGTATATAGGTGGCGTTTTCCTGGTACGAAGCCAAACGTGGCCGACGAGGACCACTTTCCATTCTCACATAAAATATATCCATTGCAACAAAATGACGGCGAAAACAACAAGTGGTGCCTCCCCCCTATCATCATGCTTCAACTTTCGGTCTGTTTTGATTTCTCTTGTGGCTGTCACTTTGTGGTCCCAACAAGTATTTGGGTTTAGCTCATCATCGAAATTTTCCTTTTTCCAACTACCCACTGATACCTTGCCAGGGAAATTTTCATTTGGCAAGAGCAACAAGGTACCATCCAGTACGGAGGTCATTGAAGCAGCGAAGAAGGTAATGGATAACCAAGGCTACTTTGATCCCTTGGATGCATCGTTATTTGCCGAAGACTTTATCTTTCGTGGACCCGTCATTGGACCACTGAACAAGAAAGATTATGTTGAAGTCTTGGAATACTTTTCCATTTACAAGGCCTTTCCAGACATTGATCCCAATTGTTTTGGGTATACGGTGGATCCAGAAGATCCGTATCGGGTATGGTTTTTCTTGCGAGCCACGGGGACCTATCAAAATCCACTCGGTGGGCCATTGGGTAAAATTATCAAACCCGACAATCAAAAGTATCGCGGATCTCTTGAAACTTGGTCATTGACCTTTGATGACAATCTAAAGTGTCGACTCATGACAGCTGGGTATGTTAGTGATCGATTCGATGAAAAGTCTACGACAGATGGAGTGGGTTTGTCGTTTGGAATTTTGCACACTCTGGGACTGTCTCTCCCTTCGGGCATTGGTAATGTAGCCTTGCGACTTGTTCAAGCCACCAATGGACCCCTTGTCCAACTTGGAATCTCGCCAAAGGCAGTCTCCGATCCTGCTGAAATTCCTGAATGGTGGACGAGTAAGAAACGAGGAGCAGATCCATGAAGGCACAAAGGAGAATCGCCATGGTGCATGATTTTCATAAATGCCTAGAGACTATACTAAAAGTCGCAATAAGGTGTCCCTTTTACTATGTGTACACAATGTAAATAGAAGCATGCAATGAGAAAGGTTGTTTCCTACACGTATATGACGTAGATGAACTAGTTCATGCATGGTCGACGTCTTGCTCAGATGTTGCCTGTAGCGACGATGGCATCTCTTCAGGCAAAAGCACCGAAACAACGAAAGCCATTCCACCCAACGCGGGCAAAGACAAAGAATGTAGATAGGGAAACAGAGTATCGACTGACAAATCAGGTGTAGCTGTTTTCTTGG
The DNA here is from genome assembly GCA_019593585.1 of Nitzschia palea. Classification (NCBI taxonomy): domain Eukaryota; phylum Bacillariophyta; class Bacillariophyceae; order Bacillariales; family Bacillariaceae; genus Nitzschia; species Nitzschia palea. The sequence continues at coordinate 52,702 of SWEM01000019.1, read as the reverse complement.
CTGACCTTTTGCGTTTGACTTTCAAGTCATCAGGTAAAGGTTTGGACGGTTTGACTTTCGACGTGGTCGGGGCTTTGACAGATTTCGTTGTCGAAGCTTTTTTGGCCTTGATCAGTGGCTGAGACAACAATGTGCTCGTACTCATGAATTTCGTCTTCGTCCCATTGAGAGAGGCAGCGTCCATAGCCAAGGTCACTGGAGTCATAGCCTTGCCATGTCACAAGAGGGCAGTGAGTTTGGTGGACAACATGATCGCAAAAGGCTGGATGGTTCCGTGAACAATGCCGAGAAGAAGAGATACGGTTGCTCTGTCAACACTTTCCGTCGGGAAGCATGATTGAGTGCTGAAGCAACGGCATTCTAAAGAAACTGCTTCCTTGGTCCCATTGGGGAGGAAAATCATCTTGTTTGGACTCCAAAGACGGCTTGAAATGTGAGGGGTCAGAAAAATCAGACCAAGCGAGTTGAAGAATGAAACTGACACTCGTACAAGTTGTGGAGGGGACGGATTTCTTTTGAGTCGTGGTTCCAAGAAAAGCTTCTCAAAAAAGGTGCGGGCGGACACTTGTACGATCTGAAATAGCCGTGAGAACAGTCCGTTCGTTTCGAGATCGACTGTATTGTGTGGAAAAAGTTTGATGACTCGTGCTTGACAGGAGTCATGCATCAGTAGTCAGCTCTTTCCAGGTCGTGAAAAGCGTCCACACAATGAGGACAATACCAAGCCCCACCAGTCCTACCTCTTTGTATACCAGCACGGTAGTCATGGAAACATCACATTCGCCTCGTTCTCTCCGAGTCATCAACCGCTGTTGGGTGAGCATCAGCGGTGGCATTACAAAGGCCAGAAAGGTTTGTGAGACTCCTCCAACCAAGCTACTGAGCAACCCAAAGCCAGGGACGAGTATCCCTCCTGCCGCGGCCACGACTCCCAACATGAGACAAACCAATAGGTGTTGTATCAAACCTAAATCATTTGTTCGTTTCTTCGATTTGAACAACGATGATTCAACAATTTGAATACTTGGACGCATGACAACCGGATAAGTCAGCAGCAGATCAACGCAAAGAAGCAGCTTGATTGTACTGACAAAGTAGGACCCATGAACATTGAGCAGGACGATTTGTTGGGTTTCGTCTCCAAACAGGAGATATCCAAGTATGCCAAAGCCTCCACTTGCAATGGCACAAGCTGCAAAGGTTTTGCTTGCTACAGAACAGAAATGTTCGGGTTGCGCCATGGATGATTCGATGGGCAGTGACAAAAAATGCACCAAGAACAAGTACCCAATGGATCCAAACGCAAGCGGCATGGTCTCGAATGACGCAATGGCCACCAAGTTCTTGGGTTCTTCTGTAGTTTCTGCCTCATAATTCCAAAAGCCAAACACTAGTACAACCACCATTCCGAGTACGACAGATATATTCCCAAGTAGTGACGCCATAGCAAAGTGCTTCATATCGCGTATGGATGACAGAAGAACTGCCAAGGGAAGAGTAAATACAATCAAATGTGTCTCGGAAATGACGCCCTCCTGTACCACATCGACCCCATCATTTGGTGACAATAGTGATTGCAAATTGGCAGCGATGAATACCAAGTAACTTCCACAAACTCCCAAGGATGCTGACACACTTGCTGTATATACCAGTGTAGCTCCCGTTGAGCCAAATACACTTCGAGACACGTCGACATAGGAATGCTTTCCACTCAACCGAGCACAGATTACCAGCAATTGGAGGGAATAGACACTCAATATTATTATGACAATCAACAAGATAGGGCCTGCCACGTACCCCGTCTGTAGAAATGCCCATGGCAAGGCAAAGCTTCCAGCACCCATAATCGCCTTGGCCAAGGAAATTCCAGCTTCCCATTCCGACATGGTGCCTCCGTGATCATCCCCAACATGGGATTCTGTCGTTCGGCGTAACGGCACCATCTCCGTGGTTCCGTAGTCGAGGTTCTCGATGTTGGCGCTGTGAATGGTCATGGCACATCTATTGACTGCGAGCCTGTAAAGCTTATCCATTACTGTGAGGACGCCTTGTAGCCCCAAAGATCGTAGCATGGGAGTTCCGGATCAAACGTGCGAGAGAGTGATTACTTTATCATCATTTTATGACAAGGGGGGACACGTTTCAAGTTCCAATGGATGACGTCATCTCAATGGGTCTGTTCGCATGGCGATGTTTGTGGACGCAAGCCATCATGCGACGACGAACAGCTATGATACCTTGTACCGGTTGGAGTAAACATCACGTTCGATCACATCACAGGGACCAATCGACCATCACTACCGGGAAAGTTCAGTCCAATTTCCAAACACTTGTTACTGGAATATTTTGTATGAAATGACAAGATCCTGTCGAGTGCAGCTATTCCCTCCGTATTCCTGATTTTCTCGACAATACCATGGTCTTACACGACGACATCACTCACGGTGGCTCCGACGCATTCCAGCAAAATCCCTCCAACATTTCTGGATCTACAAAAGTGCATCACTCCAGAACAAATGTTACATAATGTTGGGGCCCATCTTCCTTGCGGTTCCTCCGATGAAGGAATACTGGCTTTGTCGAGTACATTGTTGGTGAGATTATCCAAACAAATGGTGTATTTGGACAACCAAAACAATTTCTCAGTCGACCAACAACCACAAGATCATACGGCAACAAGAAGAACAAGAACGAAGAATGATTCCACATGTAGTACCAGTACCGAGTACCAAAATTGGTCCTGGAGTCCACTCCCAACAGTGGTTCAGGCTCTCATATCGAATGAATCTTGGGATGCATCCCCGACCAACCTGGAAGCTGCCATCGAGGGCACTAAAGGGGCTGCGATTCTAGCAAGACTATGTCCTAACCTTTCCATTGCCATTTGGGAGCCATTGATTGACCAATGGCATCATGTCTCGGAGAAAAGAACCTGCAATTTACTACCTCATCAACTTTCTGGTCTCAAGTGGGCCGTGGACTCGTTTCAAACCGCCGCAAACTCAGAAAACACTAGTTGTTTGCCTCTCCCATTCCAAGAGGCATATGATGCATTGAATTTACCTTTTTGTATTCGTCCCGGTGCCATGAACCAGATTGATGATTTGACCGTCCCCAAATTACTGAATCAAGTTGATTTTCAGGTGGATACCATTAGGACCACTTCCAACAAGATTGTTCCAGAGCGTCGAGAAACCGCGTGGCAAGGAGATGATGCCGTGGCACCATTTCAATATTCCGGAAAGAGCATGCCACGACGCCCATGGTCTCCTATTGTTCAATCTGTTCGTGATTGTCTCCATCAACAGATTGGAGTCTACTATGATGGGTGTTTATTAAATCATTATCCCGACGGAGGATCTGGAATGCGTTATCATATAGATCCCGATCAAGGTACTTTGTGGGATTACTCGACAACGGTAGTGTCCATTGGAGCAACTCGGAAATTCTCCTTTCGAGAAATCCAGCCAGAATCCAGTCCCCAGAGTAAACCACATGTCTTTACGTTGTTTCAAGGAGATTGTACAGAAATGTTTGGTGATTGTCAAACTCGATTTCAACACATGGTTCGGACGGCTGAAATAGCGGACGACAACGCAGCGCGTGCTAGCCTAGTGTTCAAGAAAACATGGAAAACGACACTAGTATAACAAAATCCTACCGGCAACAATTGTGTTGACCTAGGTTCTTGTGCGAACGTTGTTTCATTTTCCATGTAGTAGTTTACCAATCTGTTTCGTGGTAATCTTTGAGGAATTTTCCATAGTCCTTGGGTTGATCCGGATGATTGAAACCGGTAAATATGGGATCCAAAATCCGTGCGGCGGCATCCACTTCATCAATGGGGGTTTGGAAATTGTTCATTTCGGCAGTTTTGTGAGCTCGTTCCAAGGGATTTTCATCATTGATCCAGCCAGTATCGACCGAATTCATATATATTCCATGATTCTTGGCCAAATCTTCGGCCGAAGTCCGAGTCATCATGTTCAGGGCAGCCTTGGCCATGTTGGTATGAGGATGATTGGGCATTTTGTATCGATTAAACTTGCCTTCCATGGCCGATACATTGATAATATACCGATCCGCGTGGGGTTGGGGAATACTCATAAGAGGTTTCAGTCGAGAGTTCAAGACAAAAGGGGCAATTGCATTGATAAACATGCATTCCATCACTTCGGGTGTAGAAATCTCTTCCATTTTTAGTAACCAACTGTTCGTCTTGCGCAAATCGAGTTGTTGACCATTAATATCGGTCACACCAGGTGGCAAGATGGAGTCCGAAACACCGGCATCTTCGGGTAACAAAACCATTTGTGACATGGCGGCCGAGTGACTTATACCGGTATTTTCAAACGGTGTAGTGGTTGAATTCTCCTCTGTAACAGTCGTTACAATCATGCAACCATCATCGTCGTTACTATATTGTTCTCCATCTCCGTGAATGATTTTTTTTGGTGTATTCCCGGTCCCATCCATGGCGAGTAGGGGGACTGCAGCAGGAGTTGGTGCTTGTCGCAATGCAGGTGGAGCCATTGTACCATTGACTGGTTGCGTTTTGTGATCCAACAATAGACGTCGTCGGATTTGCTCAAACTGTAAACAGCCTCCCAATAGCGTCTTGTGGGTTTCGTCACCATTGTGCCACAATTCTTCTTCCTTTTCACATGCCGGCAGGTAATAAGCAGTAGGTCGTCGGACAGTTTGGCATGCATTGTTAATGAGAATATCGATTCCCGACTCGGAAAATTTGATTTTGAGAAAGCGACAAAATGCCTCTAATCCAGTAACATCTCTCAAGTCCAAACCATAGACTTGTAGTCGATGATGCCATTGAGCAAAATCTGGTTCGTTTCGATAGGTAGCGGCAGCGGCATTGGGAAAGCGAGTGGTCGCTACCACATTTACTCCCGCCCGTAACAATTTCAAACAAGTCTGGTACCCAATTTTGACCCTGGATCCCGTAACGACGGCAACTTTGCCATTCAATGGGGCAGATTGATGTCGTTTTTCCCAATTCAATGCAGCACAGGGAGGACATAATTGATCATAGAAATGATGAAGCTCCCGAAACCGAGTTTTACAAACATAACAGGATCGCAGCTTGGGTAATTTGATAGGTTCTTCTTCATTGGTAGCAGAAGAATTCTCGGATGGTTCTGGGGCCGTCAATAATAATGTTTCCGACGGATTAGTTTCGACATGACCATCGGGAATCATAAATTTAAGTTTTGCCAATTCTTCCTCTTTGGCCTCGGCTTGTTTTTCTTTGAGTCGTTCAATTCGACCTTTGCGTAAAGCTGTCGTCTCGATATACTTGAGTTGTTGGGCCGTTTCAGCACTACGTTGTCGTTTCATCAATCGCTCATTTTCCTTGGCTTGAAGGAATTCCTCTCGTGTTTTACCATCATACATGGTCCGTTGATGAAATTCCAAACATTTGGCCAATGCCTTGCGAAAGGGACGCAAATTGGAGTGTTTGTAGGCCACGAGAGCGGGATCTTCTTGGTCGGATTCGTCGTGTGGTCGTTTCTTGGATGCTCCCAATGCCGCAACCGCAGTCAATACCTTAACGGCGGTCTCGAGATCTGCGGCTGTAATCTTGCTGGCTTCCAATGGAGCAACAAAGTCTTGTTCAGGTGTATCGGCATCCATTGTTACTGTTTATACTCTAGTCATCAGGCCGTTATCACAAGCAGCATTCCGAATTTCATAAAGTGGTCGTCGTTGGTCGGACGAGACGAAAAACGGTTCTTGGTTCCCAAGTCGGAGAGCTCATGACCTTCCAACTTTTTGTTGCACAGTAACAGTTCACATCCCTGAAGGTTCCAAATTCCATGGCGATGGTGGATTCTTGAAATAGGAATTCCCGCCCAAAATATATATGACACTAGTGATTGAGTGCTATGCCCGGAGGGCAATAATTTACAATCTCAAGTCCACGGAAGCTGTTAGTTGTTGAGTCGTTGCGGTTGGAGCCAATCCTGGACGGGAAACGTCCGAACCGCGCATTAAAAAAAAAGTATCCAACGCACGAGAAGCAGTGTGTGGACGAGATACGTAACAAGTGGAAAAACAATTTAATTTCTGTCGTTGCGAAGCCGATATATCTTGGTCAATGGAAATCGGTCGAGTGGACCATAAGTACGAATAGTGTATCTGGCAGTATCCTCGAAACAAGAATGAAGAAACGTGATAGTACCTGGTAAGGAGATCTTCCGCACGGATGCAGGCAGCTCGTGCACTCATCAAACAGTCAATTCCCTCACACATTCGGCGTGACGACGCGGGTTCCATACTTTTGAGCAACTGTAGTAAAGAGAGGAAAAAGTCTCCATGATGAGTCCTAACGTCCCTTCCGACGAACCCGACGTGGCTCATTACAAGACCATCCTCCGTGCATCGATGCGCCAGCAGGATGATTCATTGAATCGGTCGCAAGAGTTCTTGGGAAACAGCGAAACATTTTCACCACGAACCAGCATCAAGAAATCCGCCCGTCCTGGTGGTAACCATAGTGGTGATCGTCCCGACGACTGGTTGGGAAGTCCCGCTAGTAAAAGAAAGTCTTATACAGTCAAAGGAGAGACTACTGGTAAATCACCTGGCATTGCTGGGCGCCATTCCATTGCTGTATCTTCTTTACAAGATTCGTCGTCAATTCCTGCCGTTGACTTGTCGCCCACCAGGTCACCCACTGGCAGACCCCCCAGTGGAATCTCCCGTCACAACTTCAAAGGTCAGACTGCAAAAACAAAGACAGACAATGTGTTGGAAGAATCACAATCCCCCAAGAGCACCTTACCGAGTGGAATCACGCGTCACAGTCTGGGTGAATCGTCGTCCCATCATAATTCCAATCCCAATCCCAAGATGGCAGAGCCATCACCCGATCCAGAATATTACAAGACCGTTTTGCGTGCATCCATACAAGATGGTCCATCTCGGTCCCAGGATTTTTTAGGAGGTTCAGATCACGACCTGGCACCTAACTCCGCACATGGAACGTTCAAGAAACCTTCCCCCAAACCTTTCATTCCGATTTCTCCAGAACGTCCCACGGAATGGCTCGGGAGTCCCTCTTCACACAGCCGTAAGAGTTACACGATTAAAGGTCCTGTCGTAGCAAGCATTCCTAATTTGGATGACGACACCGACGACGATCATGATGAGTTCCACGCTGACGATGTCCAGTTACCGCCAGCAATAATGGCCATTGCTACAAGTCAGCAAGCCCGTCCAATCAAGGCGCAATCTATTGCTATAGGCGCCACACCTCCTGCACGGGCATCACCAACCAAGCAAAGTGCTCCGCGTGTCAAGTCACAATCGCTGAGTATTGGACAACGCGCTCCTTGGGAAGCGTCTCCAGTTGGACATCATGAACGTGTGGATCGCGGAAAATTCGTCGCGGCATTTTCCATTTTTGAGAATTCCAAAACAGAACTGAAGTCACCTTCCAGTAACAGTAATCACAGTCCAAAACTCTCTCCTTGTGTAGGAGCAAAGCGCAATTTTACCATCAGCAGCGAGGCCAAACGCAAATCACTTGCCTTGTCCTTGGATGCTTCCTCTCACCATGGAAATTCAAATCCCAACGATGAGCTTCAAGCAGTTGTCGCCAGATTGCGCAAAGTAAACCTCGCCCCAGGAGGCTCGACTGGAAATCAAAAGGAAGCAACTTGGCTCGAGAGGATCCAACAATTGAGAATCACTGGTGGCACGGAATATTCGGATATGCTGCAAAATCTCCAAGATCGTGGTCTGGTTTCATGTAATCTGGGCCCTCAACGTATGGATCAAGTACGCCAGGCTATCGTGCGCCTGGAACAAGTGCGGAAACAAAACCCCAAAGCAAAAGAAGAAATTGGTGGTGTTTTGGATATGCATTTGCGCAAATTGACTCCTACTTCCTCGGGATCCTACGGTTCCATCCAACAGGCGATTGCAAGACTTAGAAAAGTCGTCATCGATGATCGAACTGGCGTTGAAGAAGTTGTTTCAACGTTGGACTCTGTCATCGAAAGTATGGAGGAAGGACAAGATGCGCAGTTGGCGCAAGCTCTTTCTGGCATTAATGAGAAGGAGGAACCTATTCAAGAATCAGAAGCCGAGCCAGAAGGGCAACCTATCAAAGAACCCGAGAAGTTGACCATCCAAAAGGAAAAGGTACCAGCGACTCCCAGCCTTGAAAAGAAGGACAATAAACAAGATAAAATCAGTTTCGCCAAGTCAAGAATTAGCCCCAAAGATGCTGATTTCTTGGTCCAGGCGGTACTCAAGTTGAAGAAAGTTCAATTGTCCAAGCAGGAAGCGGGAAAGATAGCTGGTTATATTCGACAATTGAAACCTGTGGAACGAACAGAAAGAACAGATACAGACACGTCAACTGACGAGGCCCTCAGCAATCTGTCAAAGCAACTCGAGGGCAACAAACACTCGGATGAAATTTTGAATGTTGTCAGTGGACTGCGAAAGATTCGTTTGAATGACCCTGAACGTGCCGATCTAGCTGAGGTGGTTCGAGGCCTCGGCAAGGGACATAAATACCGCAATGAAATAGCCGATGCACTTTCCAAATTGAGAAAGGTGCAGTTTACTCCTCCTGAAGCAAAAGAGGCCGCAGGAATTATGTTCAATCTCCGCAAGGTAAAAAAGAGAGTTTCCTTCAACTTGGACCAGTCCAGAGAAATGGTCAATTTACGAAAAGTCATGGCACCCGAAAAGGCAGACGCCGTCGCCGATGCATTTACGGAACTCAGCAAAGCTGACTTATCAGAAAAGGAAATGGACGAATTGGCTGGGGCGGTGGTCGATCTCGGAGTAGAACCTCTTGACCAAGATGACTGCAAATTGATATCTGTTGAATACCATGATGGAAAACCTGCCATGGTTCTTGACATACCGGAGGGTGAGGAATATCTGAAACATATGAAGGAAAGCGACGTAGGTGATTGCATCCAAGCTGAGCCAACGGGTACTGCCGGGGACATACGGTTCTCGGTCAACGTGGACCGGGAGGATTCAGACCATGTATCGCTTGGCGAGGAAAGTTCCTTCGAACAAGCAAGTGTCTCTGAAGCGGCCGAAGCGGAATCACCCAAACCGAGGATGGTTGTCAAAGTCAGGAAGAGTATGCCCTCACCCAGGCCTTCGCCGCTTGTTTCTCCCAAGCGAGCATCGGCAAAGAAACTGCATCACTACGGTGAGGGACAGACTGTCGAGAAAAGTCCTTTGGATGAAGCCGACGAGAAGAAAATACGATTCTCCCACAAGCCGCACTGGCGGCACAAGAAGCACAATTGTACTGTTGTCAATGAAAAGAGGTGGCGCTTCGAGGAAGATTTCAATGCTGATGAAGTCATTTGGAGTCCGCTCAGTCGCGAACAATACGATCGCCGCAAGACAGTGGGTGCATCGATTTTGAAATCCATGATGGAATTTGCACCACTCGATGACATGGTGCTGGATGAATTTGAAGAAGATGGAGGGACGACGAAAAAGTAGACGCGACCTTTTCCCAGCGAAGTGCATCACGTGTATTCGTAATATATCCTTATAAAAACATGTTGAACGTTGACTATGTTGATGATCGAAAAAGATGTTTTATATCGACGCACATTCGCATCATATTGACAGTTTTCTTTTTGCAAATATCCTTGATGGAAGGGACCGAAACGGTATGAACGCAATTCGTTATGGTGAAATTAGAGACAAAAGAGTTGGTTGCACCCAATGACATAGTAGCAGACCATTAAAAGTAGCAGACCATTCAAACGATCCCTTTATATCCCTGGTACATGTACCCCTAATCACTTTTTTCTGTCTTTGGCCTAGGTGTTGAGGCGGCAGGTTGGGAATTCTTTGTTTTCTTTCGTCTGATTTCTTCTCTCTTCACTGCTACTAGCAAGTGCGAGGCTTCCGAGAGAAAGCGGAATAGCATAATGAATGAATCTACCAGGAGTGGCCCCGACAACATGATGGCCACAAAAATACCACGCTTGTCAAAATAATTTTGAGTGGCAAACTCCCGCCAGTAGGTGGAACCCAGATCATTGAGAAACTCTGCAGATTTGACAATAATAGCAATCATTATCATGACAATCACCCGGGCAGTTAAGGACCGATCCTTTCGTGAGACCCAAAGGCACAAGAGGAACATGAAGCATTGAAATGTCAATAAACACAGTATAAATGGTTCCGACCATCGAATAGCACTTCGAAACGCATGAAAGTGTTCTAGGGGTGTCGAAGGGGCCGCCTGAAAACAAAATCACAAGGTGGAACAGATGGATTTTTGAGAATGAAACCACAATTTCTCGATACCAAAGCCAGAACAAGAACACGAACCTGTCGCGAAATAATATCGGCAATGACGGAATCGGCGATTCCTTCCAATGGTGAATGAAGCATATCCTCCGGGAATTCTTCTTCTTCATTGTCAATATCCATGTCAAGACTCATTGTTGTTGTTGTATTTGTGGTTGTTGTTGTTGTCTATGATGTGACCAATAAAAGTGTGTGCCTGGATCTGGTCAATGCATCCACTGCGGAGCAAGTCGCAGTATAAATCGTGACGACCGTCTGTCTCCCGTTATAATCTTTCGTTTTGCCACCCGGATGTATCGACTAGTACATCACAACTTACGACGTACCTGGTACTAACATTACAGTTAGTACCCCAAGATGCCATGGACTAAACGACTAGGTGACTGTTGCACTTACCGGGGCCCTGAATTACACGACCAAAGCGTAACCCACCGGTAGTGCATTATTTTAGTAGATTAATTGTATAGTAGCAACATGATTTGTCCTTGAGTACACGTTTGTAATTGGAACTCAATCTGTTATATGATCAGTCATCATGATCAAGTCTGCACAAATGGATGATATGGTGCTCGATAGATTTGAAGAGCGTGGCGATCAAGGTACAAAGAAATGTAGTCTCATTCTTATCCTAGCCTTTTCAGTGTCTCACATGAACCTGAAAACCAAACCGACCCTGGATTACGTTTACTTCTCGAAAAACAAATGTTTCATGTAAAAGCACCAACGCATAATGGACAAGTACTTTCTGGAAATGTCCATGATTGTGGGGACTGCAATGGCTTTTCGCAACTGGTCATAATTCTGCACCATGTCTTCCAACGCTGTGATCAATTCAGGCCCGGCCCGAGCAAATCCTCGACCCCCACTGCCCACCAAATCACCATGACTACTCCCTTGTTGATACAGAACGGGTAATCCACAAGCCAAGGCTTCCATGACAGCATTGGAAGCAGGCTCGTCGCGGGAGGAAGCCAAGTAAATGTCACCAGTCCGCAAAAACTCGGCCACCCCGCGCGAATCCAGCTGCGGCAAGATTGAAATATGGGTGGGTTCAAAGCCTGATTTTGGAGTTCCCCCCATGTATACAACTTCAAATCGTGTCCAATCCAAGTTACCATCAATCCACAGCAGTGTATCAAATCCTTTGCGAGCGTTGGAACTGTGACTGGTGGCTAGAATTCGAATCTTTCGGGATGAAGCAAGTTCTTTTTTACCGGGGAAGGGTAGAAAATGGTTGGATCTACCGTGTTGGGAATGAGAACAGGATTTCTCAATTTCAATCCAATTTTGAGATTGGCTTCGAGGCTCCAGTGCGATTGGAATACAGTTGCACAAGCAAATTGACGGTTTAGTTGTTTGGTTTGCTTGTCTTCTGGTGGGACTTGCACGTTGGGATTGGTGATGACCCGGTCAATGGTCAAATTCTTCAAGGATCGACCATAGCGAGTTGAATAATATGGACCATCCACACGATGAACTAAAGCTAGATTGTTGCTGGCCTTGAGTTTCTCCAACAGATCCATATTCCCCTTGAAGGTGACACTATTTGCCAACAAGACTTGAGAATTGGTTGCCGTATGACGAGCTTGGGTGTCATGGTTAATCCGCTGACGGGTCTCGACTACGTCACTTTTGACCAACACTGTAATGTTGTGTGACCGCTGCAACCCTTCCCGCAAGGCCAAGAGGAACTGATTGCCGCCTCCCCAAGGAGGAGGATGAAAATCATGCCAAATACCAACGGTTGATACTTGTGTCATTTGTTGTGTTGTATCAGTATCAGGACAGGAATCAAAAGCGTAGTGTTTATGTGCCTCCCATATCAGGAACGGAGGCAATTTTAGTTTGGTTTGGGCTTGTTGATAGGTTTTCTTGGTCAAGACACAGGTATATCGAAAACTTCCCGAATTTCGAATGGGACTGGGTATATGCTGTCGTCGGTACATTTGTTGTTTGACATGATGGTTGGCATAGCGAGCATAAGTGTAAAACTCGGAAAAGAAAGTTTGATTGAGGATTCTTTCGCCTTCATTGAGAATATTAAAGGGAAACTTGTCCTTGTCATCAATACGTTGGTTCATGTCATGAATCAAGTCATTCAGAATCTCTTGATCCAATACCATCCATCCTACCACAAAATTGTCGCTCGTGTCAGGGTCATTTTGCCAACTGGGATCTTGCCCAAAAATCCAATCGACAAAGTACCACCAATTCTTGGGTGATTTGTTTGTCATGGGCATGACGTAGGTTCCATTCGAATCGACAAAAGCAAAGGGCCTGGTAAAAATCAAATCACCATCAATCGCCAGATACTGTGGTGAAAGATCCGGAATCAATCGAGGAATCAAGAACTTGGTAAATTGTTGAAGGTACCAACCCATGCGAGGAATCTGAACCTTGACATCTCCTCGTTGTAGTTTTCCAGGAGCACCTCGATGTAATGCTGGATACTCTAAATTAATTCGTAGTCTCTCCTGTTCCGTGTAAAAAGATTGGTGATCCAAACACAAGTGGGGTTTGGCTGGATTGTGTTGAGGCATTAAATCCATAATGATCGAGCAATCCTTGGTGGAATTGTTGACTACCACGATGAAACGCCGAAATCCACACAAATGGTAGAGGTTATGAATCGAGACGGCCAGTGTTGCATCAGGTCCCGAAGCCATAATGACGGCATCCATATTGTGCTCAGGAATTCGCGTGTCCATGGCGGGACCCAACAGGAATCGATTCAACAAGGTTCGGTAGTTTGGCAGAGCTGGATCGACAAACACTGTGGGTGGATACAACACGGGTGCATTGGAGGTTTCAATTCTAATGACGGTAGATGGATGTCTTCGTCCTTGGACTTGAGGAACCACTGCCAATGCATCACGGTCCCGAACAACTTCTGTCACGAACGTAGTTGGAAACAAAAGTCCTAGGATTGCTACAATCAGAGACAACCAACGATACCGGAATCGCCTGGCAATCACCGCCATGATGGCGCTGTGTTTGCCTGGAGGGTTCTATTGTGCTGTGAGGAGGGTCCGGTTGTGTCGTCCATGAGAAACCATCGTTCAACAATCAACAGTTGACGCTATATGCCTGGAACGAAATGGATTGGAATACCGGTATTGTACATTGTAAAGTTCATATTTCCCTCTGTTGTGTACCAGGTACAGTAGTACAATACAATTCCTAGAATCCTAGGTACCTCTGTTACCGTTATCCAAGGATGCGTTTGCATAATCGAAAACGCGACCAAAATGAACAGAGCAGATGGCTCTTATATACAAGTTGGATAACTTCCAAAATATGATCTTTATTTACTTAAGGACCAGCGACTTGGAACTGAGTTCCCTGTTGTTCGATGGAGGTACTAAGACTCAGACACGAGCCAACGACCTCCGACGCACCGTTATGCCAAAGCCCACAAATCTTGCCCTCGCTGCATCGAAAGGATATGAGTGCCTGTTACAATTGTCAAGCATCGTTTGGATGCCGAGCCCATGGGTCACCTTGCGCGAAATGCAAGAATGTCATTTGCTCGACCTGTGCTGGAACGTATGCGTTGATTCCCTTTGATGTCAATAATCCCGATGAATCCAATGATTTGACCAAGAACAACACTATCGAATCGTATTGCAAGTCCTGCTATCAGGAAGTTTCCATCTTGGACTATTCCAAATCCTATGATGAGTACGTGGGATCCGACAAGGCCTCCATTACTCTCCTCATGGTTCATGGTGGGGGTGGGTCTCGTGCCATGTATCGACCCCATGCTCAGGATTTGGCCAAGTTAGGTTATCGATGCATTTTGATGGACCTTCCCGGACATGGTACACTGGTCGAGACCCCCTTGACATTGGACTCTTGTGTCGAAGCCACAGTCAAGGTATATGACGAGTGCGGCTTGAAGCCAGAAACAACCGTGTATGTGGGAGCATCCCTTGGTGCCTATATTGGATTTTATATCTTGACCCACATGTCCAAGCGCTTTTGCGGCGCCGTCCTGATGGACTGTGGCCAAAATGTTGGCCCCGATTGTAGTCTCAAGGCACGCGTCGGAATTTGGTTCCTCAAGACAGTGGCGGGGAACATGTCCAACAAGGGATTGATGAATGCCATGATGGGTGTGATGAAAAAGTCGCCCGCTCAATACAAACTCGTCGAGTCGACCCTTGGAGCTGGGATGCACTTTCAACAAGGCGTAGCACAAACCACGTGTATGCACACGGTTGCTCCCGCCGAGCATATCCCCAACTATGACTTTCCTCTCCTCTTTTTCAATGGATCCGAAGATCATAGAGATAGTGAAGATAAATGGCTCTCGTTGTGCAAGGACCAGAAACGATCAGCGCTCAAGGTTTACGAGGGCGGCGATCACTTTTTTACCCATGACGCTCGATTTGTGGATGATCTGAATTCTCGTATAGATGCTTTTGCGAAACAAGTCGCTAGTCCTTGATTGCTACCAGGTAGCGTAGATTGATGTTGCCTGTCATCTGGTGAAAGTCACCAACCAATTGTAACAGTCCTAAATGTGAAATAGTACCCATTTTTGTTTTCCAAGTAGTTTCCTATTACTAGTCTCGAAGTAACCATTGCAGGTCAAGTCGACTGTTGTACATTTGGAAATGGTGTTCATCCACACCTTGACCAATATCCCAAAGGACACTATGAGCATTCCATGGATCCGAGCGCGCCTTTATGCTTCGTATCAACGCAGGAATAACATTCATTCGTCGCTCTTCCAGACAGGTCCGGAAAAAATCAATCACCATATCGACGGCTTCCGAGTTGAGCGGTGAATTTGCATCCAGGAAATGTTGCAGTGGTACTATGTCATCGTCAAAGCAATTAGTAGAAATTGCCGAGGTATTCTCGATTTCACAGTCAATAATATCATCTTGTTTCGGCTGCTCTCTGTCATCATTCACCAACAAGTCATGGTCAGATTCGTCCGCGTCGTCATCCATGTCGATGGTTGTTACCGTTGTCCCATGCTTTGGTTTGCCTGGCAACGCTCCATTTCTACCGGTACTTGTATTCTGGCGCAATTTCATGGGACGAGTGAGGCTAGGGCGGGGTTTTTGTGAAAGTAATCCAACGGGATCAGCATCTTCGTTGGCGATTTGCAATTGAATTTCCAACGGTAGCTTTCGAAGTTGCGTCAAAGAGATACCATCCAAACCTTGCCCCGACTTTACTGCTACCAGCTTCATCATTCGTTTCAAGTTGGTCTGTCGAAACCCTTGTTTTTCGTGGCCGACTATTGTCTTTAACGGATCGGGTCCTTTTGACCCTAGAGGGGCATTCGACGCAGTTTCCGTGCCTGGTAGATCATGTACTAGGGTTGATTCTAATTCATCCAAGCCAGGAAAAGCTTTCTTGTTTCGATCAGCCAAGCGAGATTGGATTTCTTCCTGTAGTTCTAATGGTAATGCTGCGACTTGGCTCATGCAAATTTGACTCAACGGCGGTAGAGCCAGCATCCCCGGGGATGACATGTCATGAACAATCTCTTCCTGTGGATAAGAACTTCGTGTGGGTGAGCTCTTGCCTTCCATAGACTCGTCCAGTGTCTCATAGTCATCATCTCCTTGAATCGAACCATCATCTTTACATTTCTCTGGAGAATCACAATTGATCGGATCTGATCTTGTTGGCATTGGTGTATTCGAAGAGGTGTGGGCGGGATTTCGAAAGAACGTGGCGATACCTGCTGTGGAACCACTGCGGATAGATGAAAGGTTGGCTCCATCATGAGGACAAAGTTTGCTGATTATCATGCCCATTCCACGAACATCTTCAAGGGCTACTGCAAGCTCACGAAAAAGAGTCATTCCAACTTCTGCGAAAATGGCAGCATCTCTAGTAGGTATGCCATCCGGCAAGTCCATGCTCTTGGACAGACTATGACAACTCCCGTGACCAAGAAACTGTTGGTAGTCCAAATGCGTCAGGTACATGCGGTACAACCAAGAGCATTCAGGAATCGACATGGGGCGACGAAAACATCACACTTACCTTCGGTGGGGGCTTGGCATCCTTTTTCCGTTGCTTCAGTTTCAGTGTCATCTTGCATCCCTTGCAACCAACACCCTCCATACGCTTGGCAACTTCGTTGGCCAGTCCATTCATGAAATGATCGATACCATAGGGGCCGTCAAATCGAACACCATAGCTACATTCTGCACCAATAGTTTTGCGCTCGGCCGGCTTGACTTGTCGATCGTCGCGGCCATAACAAAACGAAAAAATCTTTTTGCCAAGGCCCGGGCCGAGAATGTTCGAAAGAACCATTTCTCCTCTGGATCCCAAATCCCAAACATCTTGAACTGTGACAAGGCCCTCTGCCGATAACTTGGGTTCCGAACGGTATCCAATACCATAAAGATCACGGAGTCGTAAAGACTTGAGCACTTCACGATAATCTGTAACAACAAAGGTTCCATTGGGCTTGACTCGGTCTGTTCCTACTTTGGCCAAAAATTTGTTCTCCGCGACACCAATTGAGGCAGTACACTCTGTCGTTTCCAAGATTTCTTGGCGGACAATCTCTGCAATATCCCCGGCGTGCTTGGTGGACGCGAAAGTTGTTGGAATAGTATCGTTGGGATCCATAACGTGTGGCAGGAACAGTTCCATGTAGGCTTCATCGCAGGATACGGGTTCCACACAACCATGATATTCTGCAGCTATGCGATGCAATATAGACAAGACTTGTTCGGAAACCTCCTCGTATCCGGCAAAGTCATATTGTAAAACCACCAAATCAGGACAAAGCTGTCGTGCACGACCAAGAAACATTCCTTTCTTAATGCCAAATTGACGGGCGTGGTAGTTACACGTAGCACATTCACTCGTCGACTTTTCAGATACCATCAAGTCCTCCATACCTCCTGGAAGGTCTCCATTTTTCTTACCGAGATGAGAAATTACCACCGGTTTATCTCTGTATTGCGGATATCTCCGAAGGGCAACGTTGGCAAAGAAACAGTCCATGTCGATGTGGAATACATATCGCTTACAATTATCAATCGATTTTGCGTTGGACAAGGGAACAGTTGCTGTACTTGTTTTCTCGTTTGATGTTCTTTGTCGGTAACTGCCAATAAAGGAAAGGCGTGAATTGGCAAAGAATGAATCGAGAAAATTTGGATCAGTACCTATGGGAAGCATGGATAGACGACATGTCAGACCGAAGGACTTTTTTGAGATACGATCAGAGGAAGACAAGTATAGAGACTTGACAGAACCTTACCAACAGTTCGTATTTTTCCATTGATGCATTTACTGTCGGTCCGACCTAATGACTTTTCTTCATGGTGAGAAATGCCTTTGGCTTTAGTGCTCTTGTTTTCCAAGGAAGGTTTGTCCAGAGTGGGTCTGTCATCAGTGCCTTGGCGAGATGGACTAGTTTGGGCTACGACCTGGTCTTTGTCACTCTCGGAGCTTGTATCTGCCTTGGGAAAAGCCTGAACGATGAATTCCAACTCGTCATTCGAGGGTGCAGGCTTGGTATCAAAATTTTGTGGTAGAGTGTTATTCGAAACCTCTGGTGCTTGAGTTAACAGGACAACGGTTGGACGATCGTGGTGTACAGGATCGTCGGCATTGGTTGGAAGGTCAGGGCATGCATATTGTTCTTTGGTGGCCATCTCTTCGTCTCCCATTGGAACATTCCAAATTGTTTTGGCACAACTAGTCTTGTCACTCACCGTTGTTTTTGTTGGTGTTGCGAGGGGAGGTTTACATGGCTCGCGGGTCTTGGATTCTATAGAAAAGAGACTTTTGATGCCTGGTTGACTCGTCTCCCTGGCTTTTAATTCCGGAAGTAAATAGTCTCCATGGGGCAATTGTCGTTTCGCTTGGATACAATCCAAAATCCAAGTGGGTGATACTACCGGACGAGGACGACGTTGTTGTTTCAAAAATTTGGCCTTGGCCGTGGATAAACGTTCTGCAATGATATGGGTGACTCGTTCCGTTTCATATGTTTCAAAGTCACCACCATGCTGTTGCACCAGGCGTTTGATGGTTTCATTGTCCGGATTGGTGTAGCCATTTACCTTGACAACCACACCAAAAAGAAAGAGATCTGGTCGATCACGCCGTATTTTGGATGCCGAAGGAGGGGTTGGGTTGTCGTCACTGGGCCCTTGAGAGGAAGGCTTCGTTGTAGTAGTAGAGTCTTCAGCTGGATGTTGTGATTGGACCATGGACGAATCCTCTGGTTCGTTGGTTGGAATGGTTTGGTCACGACTGTTTACTAGCAAATCCAAATCTTCTTCACTTTCTAGAGGCGGCTCTTCGGTTGGAAATAATAGTAGTTCCTCGTCACTTGACTCACTATGGAAACGAGACTTGCGCTTTTTGTTCTTGCGAAGGACCAAACGAGAACCACGTCCATGTCGTTGCTGCAACTTCCTGAGAATACTACTCATACCACTGTCTGGATTGTCTGATTCTTGTTCTGGTTTGGCCTCTGGTTTCGTTAATTGTAACACTGCGAAACTGACCGACTTGGTTTGTGTCGTTGGACGGGGTCGCTTTCGATTGGGTGATGTAAGGCGAGACGGTGAGGCTGGAATTCCGTCGTCCTTGTCATGAGAAGCAGTAGTAGTATTTGTATCGTTGGTAGTGGTCGGAGGTGGAGGCAAGAGGACACCAAATTGACTTCGTTGTAGATCAATTTTGCGAGCCATGTAATTATGAAAGGAATCTGCTTGAAAGGCGCGGCCTCCCTTGCGTCCTGCCCTGGTCAAATCAACCGCTTCTGGTTGCATCGTCTTGGGAGGTTTCACCATTTTATTGTATTTCTAGTGATTGATGGTATCGACAACTATAATCCATATATCAAACAACATCACATAGCCATAGTAAACATGCTGGAGAGAGGGACTCCTTGTACTTTACAGAATGGTCCCAAACACACAAGAGGAATCAAAATTCAAAATGGCGCTCAACGCTGGTTTCTCTGTTTTCTGCGCAAAGTTTCGTGCCACGTCCTCCATTCCCCCAAAATAAATGTCCCAAATTGGGTGCCGATACGACAAACTCGAATCAGCATGTGATCCTGTGTGTGAAGAGTTTGATTTACAACATCATTTACAGGTTACAGAATCGGACCCATGTTGTCATTGCTTTGGAGGAGGAAACAACGACAGTATCCCGGCCTCCACCAGGACCTTGCGGTACAGATTCAATCCTTGTTGAGACTCTCCCACCAACCAAGGGTGCAAGTCTTGCCCAGCCAGATTCCGGGAGCCGGTTCGGGGGTCTATGCCACCCAGTCGTTACTTGCCGGTCAGGTGGCGTGTTTATATCCTGGGGTTTATACTCCTCCTCTCCCCCCTACTGCTGCTGCTATTGGTACAGTGGGTGAGGACGCCGAATGCACCTACTTGGCAGGACAATTCCCACCCAGTGGCGTCGAGCCAGACCATAATGCCTACATTTTGAACTTGAAGGATGTGGGTGGGTATTTGGATGGACTGGCAAAGGTTTCCAAGGAATACGAGGACCTAAGTAGTAGTAATCTACAGAGTAGCACGACTCTATCGCCACCACAACATGACAATCCTTCTGCCTGTGGTCATCTGGTGAATCATAACCATAGTTTAAAGGCCAATGTTGGAGTGGTTTCTTTTTTCTGGAAGGATGTGTTTCAGCTAATGACGGCCCTTGGAACCGAAGAGTGCTACTCCCCTCATAACCGAATGAGAGCTGATAAGTTTCCTTGGTACTATAATCCTATTGACGGTAAGGTTGTTTATGGTGATGACGCATCTGATGTGAATGCTCAGAAAGCTTGTGGAGCAGCAATGATAGTTCAGAAGCAAATTGGGATCGGAGACGAACTTTATCTTGACTATGGACTTCTACAGCCGTACCCGAGTTGGGCCAAAGATTGGTACTTCAACGTCAACGATATTGTGTTTAAATGACCAGGTTCCGACGATTGCACGTTACAGAAGCCATCGCAGAACATTTTCTCGCGCTGAGATACCAAAGTCAATCACATCGCCGCCTTGAGCAAGATTCAGAATTTGAGTGGCAGTGCTCGAAAGACCGAGATGCGATTGTAAAGCTCGCAACTGAAATTTGAATAATGATATTTGAGATAGGCCTTCGGCCAAGAAGCAAGCCATAGGTACAAGTTTCGCATCGGGAATGATCCTAAGCGTTGGTCCTTGTAGCTTTGCCTCTCCAAAGCGGTACGACACAAAAGCTTGTTCCACGTGGTCGCATCTTTGTAATAAAAGAGGTACTGCTGTGTCGACTTCTTCCTGTGTGGCTTTCTCCAGTTGCGCTATGGCCTCATAAATTTGAAAAAAGTCGAAAACGGCACCTGCCAGTGATTCGGAATCAACAGAAAAGGCGTCGAGGACCATCCTTGCTTCAGCAAGATCGTTCTTGTTCATGAAGAAAATGTTTGGGATCAGTGTGCTTTCAAGCGACGCACAAGCTTCATCTGCATTGACCTTGACCAAATGCGAGAGATATCTAAATACATCACCGTTGTTAGCGCATTGTAGTGCGAGCGCCTCGTCGAACCAAACGCATGGCACACCAACACTTTCGAGGAAACCTCTTCTGTCGTTGCTGTTGCTTCGATAGTGTTGAAGCACCATGGTTTTTGCACGAATCTGTTTCCACTGAGAAACCACGCTCGATGATCGACCGAAACTGCACATGAGAGTGTATACCGCCCAGTCCCATCGTCGAGCAGCAACGAGTTGAGCCGCATAGCCATCGATCAAGATCTGTTCTTCTACTTCACTCAATGGCACAGAACAAGCCATCGCAGATATTGCTGCGGCAAGATGAAATGCCAGCGAAAAGTCATGCATGGACGCGGTGTGACCTCGTGGATCGACGACAGCACATAGTGGAGTCGCAGCTCCTTGACTTCCGAGCCGGAGAAGCCGATAACTTACGCATTCGATCGATTCTCTCCTTTCGCGGGGGATGTAACGAGGCAGAGGAAATGGCGCCAATCCCTTGGAGACCTTTGTATCATAGCTTTTGACAAGTGACGCGACACCTTGTTTCATGGTTGCAGGACAATATGTCAGGTCCATGGCCAAACGCCGTCGCCAATCGAATGGACTGTGTTTTCTTTTGAAGATATTTTCTTCCATCGTCATGTCACCTCCAATAAGGAAGTAAGAACGAATCAAATCGTCCGGCATTTTAGATGTAGCACAGGAATCTGTCCATGCCATGACTTCACTCAGAATATCAGACTTTGCTTCGGGACCAGCAGCGAGCATTGTAGCCAGATGGTGAAAACCAAGACCATCCGCCACGCTGCAAGCTTTTTGTGCATCCCCCCCACTGATGGCAGCAAGCAATGCTCCGTATTTGTCATTGTCAGACAGGGCTTGCTTGATTTCGTCCTCTACTTCATTAGTGCAGGCATCCTTCAACCAAGCCTGGATGCCGAATAAGCGACGAGTCTCTGAACTATTGTCCCTGGTACTACCTTGCAAGGACGAGGAAATCGGAGCACCAGGGTCTTCCGTTTCGAGATACGTCAGCAGTGCAAAACACTGACTTGCCATAGATCTCGTCTCGGTTGTGGATTTCTTCGATTGCTCGGAATAAGCACCCAAAACATTAGCTAGTCCGTCGCCGGTTGGAAGCGAGAACTCTGGGCATGAACCTTTCTCCCCGACCAACAATGCATTTGCTCGATGCTGCTCGAGGCAGTCAACTCCTGCACTCGCGTCTGCGCTGAACTTTGGCCGTCGTCGAACCAAGTTGCCCTCTTTGTTGCGGCAAAAGAATGAGCCATCAGGGCTCCATCCGACACGGAACGATCTACCGAAACGTCTTCCATAATCAATTGATGACTTTTCCATACCGACTTGTTTGGAAATCTGCTTGCACACGCTTCCCATCGATAGTGCAGCTTCAATGTCATCCGTAGTTGGAATATATTGACTAGTCACAAGAGATCCTTGCTCGGGCACTTGCTCTTCTACGAAAATGGAAGTATCGTCCTGTCGTTTTCTGCCGGTGCGAAATCTTTGCTCTTTGACGGTACTTTCTAGTGCTGCAAATGCTGCTTCTGCCTCCAGAAGAACATTCGTTTCTTCAGTTACTTCCATATCACTGCCTGAGTCCATATCGTCATCTTCCACGACCACAGCCGTGCTTTTCAAAACTCGGGGTGCCTTGTAAGGCGTCGCTTGGCGTGGCATTGTCATTCCCTCCCCCATGGCCCGGGAACGCCCCTCACGTTCCCCTGACCCAAAATGGACTCTCGTTGTTTCCGGTTGCGCCTCTATTTCAGACGAAGAATCGTCGTCTTCATCGTCCAGCGCATATCGACTGAAATGTTGAACTTTCAACTTCCAGACTCCACTAGTTGCATCGTAGTCAATCATTTGAGCACCCATCTTCTTTGTTTGTCGTTCCACTTTCTTGGAGAATTTTTCTTGGCTCTCCAAGGTCGCCTCCGGCGCGTACACGCCCTCTAAGGTTATAATAGCCGAGCGGTTTAGCTTTGTGCCGACGGGAGGCTTCCTGTTTTCTTCCTCCTCCTTTGTGTAGACGGAGGCAGACTTTGGTTCGATGACCACTACTTGGTCTAAATCAATACCCCGGATGTCCACAGCGCCTTCCCATTCAATTTTTCCAACACCTGGTCGTTCAATCGAAAAATTGGGGACAGCAGCGAGATCTTCAGCAGGAAGTGACGCCAAAAAGTCGATTGGGGGGCTGCATGAGTAGCCAGCTTTGGTCAGCCTTGGCGTGACGTCGACACCTACAGAAGAACGTGGACCGCCATTCTCCTCTTGAGGTGATCCAATTACTTCTTGATAATATCTATACCCGTTATTGGAATTGCCGTTGGGTGTTTCCAACTGCACCGGAGTTGCAGGGGTAGTTGGGGATGGCGATTTGGGTGTCTGTGCAAAAGATTGCTGCGGAAATTGCGTCCCGTTTTCAGCAGTTATTTTCAACGGGGAGGGTTTGTTTGGATCAGCTTGTAAGGAAAGCTTCAGCTTTGGTTTCGAAATTGGGTTGATGACCAAACGAGTGGCGGCCGATGCTGCCATGGTGTCTGGTGCCGGCATTGGCTTCCCTCCACTGCCCAAACGACTAAGTGTCGCTGTAGGTGTCTTTTCAGGCGACGCAAATCCTCTAGGGCGCAACTTGGCGCTTGATTTGGGGGAAGCACGGTAGGCAGCATATGGAACTCGGATTGGTGCAAGTGCTGCAACGCTGTCGCGCTCTGAAAGACTCGCGCCGGTTACAGAAGAACTCTCCAGTGTCTTTCGTCGGAAATTGTCAGATTTCTCCAATTCTTTTCGATTTTTTTCCAAAGCGGCCAGTTGTGCAGCCAAGATTTCGTCGGTAGCAGGAGGAATGACCGATCCGACAGGGGGTGCGGCAGGCATCGGCATGTAGGAAAGGGGAGCTGGTGCTCCAAATGCCGGGGCTGGTGCTGCAAAACTGAAAGGCGCAGGGGCCGCTGGTGCAGGGGCTCCGAAGAGGCTCATACCAGCTGGCTTGGGAGGTCCAAAGAGACTAGAACCAGGCGCAGGGGCAGGTGCCCCAAAAAGGCTCGTGCCAGTCCCGGGAGCTCCAAAGGCAGATGGTGCAGGAGCTCCAAACAGACCACCACTTGGAGCCGGAGATGGGGACCCAAAGCCTGCAACGGTAGAAAAGAAAATTTGAGTTTCATGAAACATTTCAAGGAACGAAGAAGCACACAAGAATTGGGCACTTACCACCAAAGGAAGCAGGTGCTCCAAAGGGAGCTGGGGCCGGTGCCCCGAATGGCGCCGGGGCGGGTGCACCAAACAGACTTGGGGCAGGAGCGGGGGAACCAAAGCCTCCTGGTGCCGATGATGGTGTCGATCCGAACAACCCACCAGATGCTGGCGCGGGACTCGAACCGAACAGACCTCCGGACGATGGGGCGGGCGCCCCGAACAAGCCTCCTGTGGGCTTGGCTCCAAACGCAGAAGTTCCGAATCCAGAAGAGGGAGCTGGTGCACCGAATGCGGATGGCGCCGGTGCACCAAAGGGGGCCGGGGCTGGAGCTCCAAAAGGGTGCAGGTGCCGGTGCACCAAAGGGAGCTGGAGTTGGCGATCCAAATCCACCAAAACCGCCTGTAGCAGGAGCTGGTGCTCCAAACGCTGGAGTAGACGAAGGGGCTCCAAATAATCCTCCCGAAGGAGGAGGGGCTGGGGCCCCAAAGCCTCCAAACCCGCCGCTAGGTGCGCCGGTACCAACTCCACGGTTCCCTTGACTATAATCTTCGAAACGTAATTCTTCGAACGATTTGTTTTCATAGGCGGGCATGGCGCTTATTGCTAGTAGATTGATACTGGAGGTTCCATCTTGTCGATTTGTCACTTGATAGGGCTGGATTTTGGTCCCTCCTCCCGCTCCTCCCAAAGTTGGTACAGAAGGGGCTCCAAACAGTCCAGTCGACGGTGCAGGCGCCGGTGCTCCAAAGAGGCCCGTAGATGGGGCTGGTGCCGAACTTCCAAAAACACTTGGCGATGAGCCGAATCCACCAAAGCCACTAGTAGCAGGTGCAGGGCTTGATCCGAACAATCCAGTGGGGGCTGGAGCCGGGGCTCCAAATGTTGATCCACTTCCGAAGGCGGGAGTCGTGCTAGTGGATCCAAAACCGCCAAAGGTGGACGGTGAGCTTCCGAAACCACCCATTGCTGATGCAGGTGATGATCCGAACAAACCACCCGTCGCTGGAGCTGGAGCGGATCCAAAGAGTCCTCCACCCGTCGGGGCAGGAGCACCAAAAGGTGAAGACGTGGGTGCAGCTCCAAAAGCCGAACCTCCAAATGCTGACGGAGCAGGCGCTGGGGCTCCAAAGCCTCCGAAACCACCAGTGGGCGCTGGAGCGGGGGCACCAAAACCTCCAAAGGCAGAAGGGGCCGGTGCAGGAGCACCAAATCCTCCGAATGCCGACGGAGCGCTTGAGCCGAAAGGTGCAGGGTTGGGCGAACCAAACGCTGGTGCTGTATTGGTTTGCCCGAAGCCTCCAGCGGAAGTACCAAAAGGGGTGCTCGATTGCCCCCCGAACATTGTTCTATTTGCTTAACTGTACGACAACGAAAGGGAGATTCCGAAATGCAGAAGAAGGTAAGACGAACAATGAAATTTCATCAGCATACACAACCAAAAGGTAGAAAAGACCAACACACATGCTGTAATGGATGCCGTTACTTTTTGTGAATGAAGTCTGATGGTGAACCAATCATCAAAAGTGATCGCGTACACCAAAGTACGTACACTTTCCCGTACACAAGTTGCTCAAGCTATGCCCACCTGACAGATATCTTTGATGTAATGATTTGTAGAGGATGCTGTTGGTTACAATTTGTTTCCTGTTTGGAATGGAAAGGCTTGACCATTGACAGCCGCGATGAGATGGAGATGTGTGCGGGTACGGGGGGCGACAGCCGATGCGCGGCACTGCTTGCCTTGCATGCACAAATGCGAGGTGTCCCTATGATGAAGAGCGAGGCAAACAGGAGCGCACCCGCCATTTAAGAGACATGTTCGTATAGGTCTTTCTATACTGACATGACGGGGTATATAGCGTATTTACCGTACCAGGTACGTTCGGTTGCGGGGCGACCGGTATCCTTCAAGCTTACGTCAGTCCACTTGACACCTCAAAAGGTGGAACGAAAGAGGAACACATATTCTAGGATCTGCACACCTCACACAATAATAAGTCTTCGTCGTTTCTCCACCTGGGTAATCAATCTTGGTGTCATGCGGTTGCTGTGGACAATTGGTCTCTCATCAGCTCTGTTTGTTCAAGGGACGAGTGCCTTTGCTATTTCTTCCTCACGACGTTGCGTTGGTACAAGAGTGAATCTCTACAAGTCGGTGGAGGAAGCCATTGAAGAAGCCCGACGTATTTGTGATGAAGACCCGAACAGTCCCGCATGCCAAGTTGCGTGGGATATTGTGGAGGAATTAGAGGCGGCCGATAGTCACAAAGATGCCCAAGAACGGATCAGAGATCCGCAGTACTCAATGGACTTTGAAGCTCTCCTCCGAAGTTTTGATATCTTGACCTCCAAACTTGACAACAAAATGGATCAACTCATTGCAACTTGTGATAAATTTGAAGAGTGGGGCGCAGATCCCTCTGTTGCAGAATTGAGTCGACTTGCTGAGGAGATGAAACGAGGAATGGCATATGTCAAGGATGTCTTGCGTCAATAAAAACAGGTGTGTTTGGCAAATAATTCTGTGGAAGATCACAACGTGTCCAGGTCTACCAATGTTGGGTATGTTTTTGATACTTTTTGAAGTTTCAGTTGATTGGAATGAGATTCTTTTTTTTCTTGTCCTCGAACACATTTATGTGATGCTGATTCAGGAATTCGCGAGTGTGGAACTAAGCTATTTCTGTTCAAGTTTTCATGGTAGTCAACGGTTACTTCTTGTTTGTTTCTGCTAGGTTACTTGGACATTACTTGAGAAAATTGGAATATTCAGGTAGTATACCATTACGTTTCGCCTTGCTTGTAGCCAGCTGGAGTCCAACAAGAATGTGAAGCAGCGTTTGCTCTCACTGTCTTGGGCTGTTGCATCGATATAGGGAAAGTGACGGATAATCGCATCATTTTAGTGAGCCCAAAGTTGGGGAGATGGGACCAAGTTCTCCGTTCCCTTGCTTGTGGTACATATCTAGAAAGGGCTCTTGGGCGCAAAGGCATGGGTCCAGACACCACTATCGAAGACTCCGAAGCACGACCCCCCCCAATGCAGCACCTTGAACTGCCAAGGACAAAAGCTTCCCTGTATCTAGTTCACGAATAGTCTTTTTCAGATGTGGAAGCAAATCCATGGCTCGGAACAAAAAGTAGTTTGGATGGGGCCGCGCGGTCGCCTTGTGAAGTTTCAATACGTGAGCTCCATCTTGAATGCATTCCCAAATGTACTCTTCCGAGGTCAGAACCCGATCGATAATCCCGTGTCGAATACCTTGAAAGGCGGCCATGACAGTACCATCACAGATGCTTGGATCCAAGGCGGGTCGTGCTGTCAAACACATTTCAACAAAGGCCTCATGGATCTTTTCCAACCTTTGTGTTTCGGCTTGGAGGTCGTCATCTGAGACGGGTCCAAAAGTACTGAGTCGGTTCTTTTGTTCCCCTGCCTTTAGAATCATTGGTTTGACACCATATTGGTTCAAAAGTTGATTAAAGTTTAGTCCTTCCGCCATGACTCCTATCGAACCCAGCTGGGCAAAGGGGGCAGCGACGAGTTTGGTAGCTTGAGTCGCAATCATATACCCACCGGATGCAGCAACCATGTCAATACAAATGGTGACATTCAAACCCATTTGTTTCAAGCGACCCACTTGTGACGCCGCAAGACCATACGTTGAGACCCCTCCACCTGGACTCTCCAGTAACAAGACAATTTCTGGATCTGGACCAAACTGAGACATGGTATGTGAAGTTACAAGAAAGTTCACCACATCCGTCAGGTACGGCATCTCCAGAGTTCCCGTTGGAGTAATGTCAACAACAATTACATTTCTGGTTGGCAAGGGTGGAGCTGCTAAAGTAGAAGTTGAATTTAGGGGTCGGAGTTTCTTCAAGTACCGTCCCCATTTGAGCGAAGAGATACCCACTGGTGGTCTGGCAAAGACATGTTTCAAAACTGTGGCATCTTTGGAGTAGCGGTCGTTCAGACATTCCCATCGAAAATGTTGTTCGGGAGCCAACAATTCATCTTCGGCAGAGAGTCGCTTGGCAAGCCAAACAATCAACCATATGCGAGTCGCGGCATTGATAACTGCTCCTACCGAGGCTGCAATCAAGGCTTGGTGGTCCAGGGCCGGAGATGGTGGTGGAAATCCTCGATTAGGACTATATCTAGTCGGCAGAGGGCGGTGTGGGAACCCGTCGTTGGATCCTGGTGCACCAAGAACAATGAATCGTGGCTTGGGTGCATGAAGTGCTGTCGAATCCACCGATTGTGTTGCATTGGAGCTTGGCGTTGATGACTCATCGCTGTCTACCGTCTTGTCGTCGTTTGGAAGTGGCTCTGTCGCGAGACTCGTCGTATTGGTATCAGATAAAGCATCAACAACGGTCGGATTGTCCTCCTTGGAAATGGGTGTGTCGTCGTGTCCATGCATGGTCTTCTTGACTTGGTCGACAGGCTTAAAAAAGCCAAAAGGTCCCCTTCGCTTAGTCTTTTGACCATTCTCTCCCTTGGATCCATTGGAGGATGTAGAATTAGCTGTCAGAGTAGAAGATTTTCCATCATGGTTATTGTTGTTGTTCTTCTTCTTCCCCACCTTGGCTTCATCCTTGGTGGTTTGGTTGGTATGACTCTCATCAGCAGCGGAAGACGTTTGCTTTTCATTCTTTCGCCCAAAGCCAAATAAGAAGCCGCCACCTCCTTTTGATTCTTTTTCATTTTTCTCTTGGGTGGTGCTATTCACAGTCGTTGTATTTGATAGCAATGCTGACGTTGAGCGCCCGAATAGTATTCCTCCTCGTCTACCATTGGATGGTGTCACGGTACTGGCTTTGATGTTGGTCGTGACCATACTTGCCAACAAGAATGACATCCAAGTACACAAGAGAGGGGAGCACTTCATCTTCGCGAGTAGATTGTTACCTTTCAATACCGGTAATAGAAGCAAAGTGTAATCTGTAATCTACCAAAGAGACAAAGTTTTGTCGTGTGACGATGAGTGATGGATCAAGGACGGTGAAAATATTCCACGTGTCAATAGTGACATCACGGATCTTTGCTGCATTCCGTTTAGTCCACCACTCTGGCCAAATGGTATCCGAAGCCATGGTCCAAAATTGCACCCCTTGACCCACTGTTCTCGTTTGCCCCCATCATTCGAAAGCTACCAGCAAGTGTACTTGCCCCGGTATTCACATTCAACCTTTGCAACTGCACAAGACTCTTGGTTCACACAATGGTAGTCCCTCCCTTATTGGCATCAATCCCAACGCTATGTCGGGCCAATCTTGGGATACTAAATCAAAAGATATTGCTTTTGGATGTGATGCGCAGAACATTTGGAGCTTCGGAATCCAGAGAAATGTTCCAGCAGGTTTGTCCAATTGTCAAGGCTTCCATTGGACAGCACATTCGTCATAGTATGGATCATATGGAATTCGCTGCGGTACATGCCAGCAATATGGATGCCATGGATCATGTCCACGAGATTCATTACGATTTGCGTCGACGGGGTGGTCCAGATGAACATGATATCGATCAAGCGCAACTTCGGATTGAACGTACAGCAGAATTATTTACCAAACTCACCCAATCTCTTGGAGATAGTTCCCAACCGGTCCATGCCTGTTTCATGTTATCGGGAGATCCTCAAGAATTCATCTTACCCAGTACAGTGGCGAGAGAACTTGGCTTTGCCGCCCATCATGGGATCCATCACATGGCCATGGTAAAAATTATTGCCGTAGAAACACTGCGGATTCCACCCGAGGCCTTGACACCAGATTTTGGCAAAGCTCCCAGTACAATTGTGTTTGATCATAGTCAAAGCAAACGAATGATTTAGTTTATAGGACCGTACTGCCAACCAGCAAACAACAAACAAACAAGACAAGATAGCTTTCTAAATTATGGAGTTGCACTGGTATCGAAGCTTCCATTTTTACACGAAATTATGATGGTAAATAGTAAATACCTAAATGCCATAAAAATAGGAACAGGGTGTAGTGATTCTTTACTTTTTTTAGATTCGCGATCATCCCAGGTATGTAGCCAAGTACCATTGATTACTTGTACCTGGTACCCAAGAGACTTACCGGTCGTTCGGGATCATCTGTCCGTGATCCGTGTCATTTGGCGTGACATGGCGGGCACGGTTGATATCGGCGGCAGTTCCATCGTCCATCCGTGATCGACCATGGACGGAACAGGGTGAGTGTGTTTTACTACGACAGAAGTGGGGTTTGTGCTGGTCTGGTTGTAGTTCTGGTCGTCCAAGACCAACACTGCACACACAGACACACTCGCACTTACAACCATGTCCTTGGGAATATGGAAACATATTGGCTTACATGGCCATGCCGTAGGAAGCTTTGCGTGTGAGGACGGTGGTATCAAATGGACCTCGGCCTTGACTCATGAAACGGTGCAAGGAAGTACCAAAAGTATCCCCAAAGATGCCATGAGTTCGGCACAATGGACAGTTTTTGGCAAGTCGGCACATGTCCGATTGCAGACAACTGGATCCAACCGCTTGCATCATGAATTACGATTTGACGGCTTTCCCGCCAATGATTATGAAACATTGAGAGGAATCTTTAAGGATTCTTACGGGATTGAGTTATCCAAGTACAATTTGAGTGCTTCGGGGACACAGTTTGGACTCTCCAAAATGAGTGGGAAGAAACTTACCTTTCGACATTGCATTTTGGAAGATGCGGAAGAAGAAGGAGAGGTGCGTGGCAACATGAGTTTCTTTTGGTTGGTACTGGTGGCCAAGTTGGCAATTTTCAAGTCTCACCTAATGCTTTGTATGTGGTGGTGGTATTATTGTAGGAGTTTGAAGTACGAGAAGGCGACGAAATGTTATCATTAGATTTGGCTGAAGTATCCCAATGTGTATTGCCGGGAAATAACCGCAACGAAATCGAGCTGCAATTCCCAGAGAGTGATGCGGTGGAAGCCAATAATGATCAATTGGTTAGTATCCGCCTTTATATTCCACCAGATCAAGATCAAGATCCTGCCGATCGAACAGTCAAAACACCAGCCGAATTACTCCAACAAAAGATTATGAGTACTGCCAACATTCGCAAAACGACCGGAGATGTTATCGTGGAATTCGACCAAGAAAAAGGCTCGTTCCTTACACCTCGTGGACGTTATTCTATCGAATTATGTACGTACACGCTCAGCCATTGCGGATTGGTTGCAACTAGTGGCATACGATGGTAATTTCGTTTTCTTTCGGGCACTCACGCTCTTCCCCCACTGTTCTTCCTCGCCTTGACAGACGATCGCTTCTTTCGCATGCGTGGTCAAAAATACGATTACAAGATCAAATACGACGATATCTCTCGTCTCTTTCTCTTGCCCAAACCAGATGACGTGCACATGGCATTTGTTATTGCCTTGGATAAACCCATCCGACAGGGACAACAACGATATCAACATCTTGTATTGCAAACATCCAAGGATCCTGATGAGGTTACGGTAAATCTCGACGAAGATACCATCAAGAAGGAATATGGAGATGATCTGCAGCCTGTCATGCGAGGTTCCTTCTCCAATCTTGTGGCCAAAACATTCAAGGTGATTGCCAAAAAGAAAGTCTTTATTCCAGGTAATTTTCAAAATGCCAATCAACAAGCCTGCGTCAAATGTGCTTTACGAGCCAACGAGGGATTATTATATCCATTGGAAAAACAATTTGTTTTTATTCACAAACCACCCGTTTTGATCCGATTCAATGAAATTGAAAGTGTCGAATTTCAACGATATGCTGGTGGGACCGGATCCACACGAAACTTTGACTTGGCAGTCATGCTCAAGTCCAGTGCGGCTACTGCCAGTACATCACAAGAATACATCTTTTCTGGTATCGATCGTTCTGATTACCAAGGCCTGTACAACTTTTTGTCGAGCAAGGGTATAAGTATCAAGAATCTTCAAGAAACAGAACCCGAGGTTACCGTTGCCCCTGTCTACAATGAAGATGAGATTTATGGTGGCCCTGATGATGAAATGGGTGAAGAATCGGAAGATGAAGACTACGATGAAAAAGCTGCCGCCAAGGATGCGGAAGCCAATAAAGGTAGTGATGATTCCGAAGACGACGAAGAAGAAGATATTGATGATGACGAATTTGGGGATGAAATCGATGACGAATTGGACTCGGATTTGGAAGAAGCGCGAGGGGGCGAAAAGCCCAAAAAATCCAAAAAGAAGAAAGATGTTGATGATGATGGCGACGATGATGACGACGACGATGGCAGTGACATTATTGTGGATGATCTTCCCAAGAAGAAACGGAAGAAGGCCAAAGGCAAGGATGGAGACAGTCCAAGCAAGAAAAAGCCCAAAAAAGACCCCAATGCACCGAAGAAGGCTCTTAGTAGCTACATGATCTACATGTCGGAGAATCGGGAACGAATCAAGAAAGCGAATCCAAAAGCAACCTTTGGAGATTTGGTGTGTCGCTGAATTATTTGGTGTCATAGGGTACTGTCAACTTATTTTTATGCCAACTCACTTCTTCTTTGCTTTGCATCAGGCTCGTCTTGTATCAGCAGAATTCAAGAATTTGTCACCCGAAGAAAAGAAGAAATATGAAAACAAGGTGAGTCCCATGGAAACACAACGAAATGCCACTGCTTTACCGGGGATATACAGTATTTATTTACTCACCACGGAATCGTTTACGAAATTGGACGAGTAGGCCAAAGCCGATAAGGAACGATACAATAATCAAATGAAGAATTACGAGGCACCGGCAGGAACCACAACAAAGGGTGCCAAAGGAAAGGCTTCCAAAAGGGCTAAGAAAGATCCCAATGCTCCCAAGCGTGGACAAACTAGTTTCATGTATTTCAGTAATGAAGTCCGGGCCAAAGTGAAACAAGACAATCCGGACTTGACCTTCGGAGAGCTTGGCAAGAGAATTGGTGAAATGTTCAAGGCCTTGACACCTCAAGAGAAAGAAAAGTACGAAAAGTTGGCGTCAAAGGACAGGGAACGATATCAAGAGGCTATGAAGGTATATAATCAGAAGCAAAAGGCCAAAGCTGATGCTGAGGATGAGAGTGATGGTGTGGATGAGGATCAAGGCAATGATGATGATGATGACGATGATGATTCGGAATAGGTCGTACCAAGGGGATGGATTTCTTGACACACACTATAGACTAGTACTTGACATAGCCGATTTTCCTATGTTTCATTTTACAATCCAGCGTGTTGCCTAAAAATAATCGAGACAGGACGAAGGTATAAAATCCACTGTAATGTTGGGTAATCAATAGACTTTTCATGAATATTCTTGTGCTGTACCTGGTTAGACCAACCCTAGCACTTCGTAACGTTCCAGGAGCGACTCACATGGCATGTTACCTTGCAGTGCTCCATTCGTAGAAAGCACCACATATCGTACATCGTTGACTTTGAATGCTCATAGTCTATGAAACGCTGCGAGTAATGCGAGTAATGCGACTATGAGTCGTGGTTGACCTGTGACGTCAATCGTTTCGCAGTGCCTCGCGCAGACAACGAAAAGCCTCTTTCTCCCAGATGATTTTTAGGACCAGAAACGAATCTACCCGTAAAACTCACAGTAGTCATGCCAACCTTTGCAAGAATCTCCCCCGAAGAAGAATTGACAGAGATGTCCCCTCTAGCCACTCCCAAAAGGCGATCATCTTCTAGATTGTCGTCGAAACGAAGGCGATCATCAACCGAATTGATCATGGCCGGATTGTTCCGGGCATTTGAATATGAAGTGGCGAACATGGAAGATGAGGAGGACGCCTCGGATTTGGCCAGTTGTGATGACGATGATGATGACGATGACGAGCGCAAGCAGACTATCGGTTCTTGGAAGCAAGTTCCGTGTCGTTATCTTTGTGTGCCTATCGTTGTCATTGTCACGTTTCTAGCGATGATCTTTGGTTTGGGATGGTCGGTCCGTTCTTTGACGCTACACTACCGGGTTCCGTTACCGACGAATATGGAACAAATTCAATCGTTGAGCAAAGAATCTTCTATTGACGGTCTTCAAAATGGAGCGGTTGCTGCAGATCACGCAGTTTGTTCCAAGCTGGGAACCTCCATTCTTGTCAAGGGTGGTAATGCTGTTGATGCTGCTGTGGCGACGGCACTGTGTTTGGGTGTAGCCAATCCTGCGTCGTCCGGGTTTGGTGGCGGTGCCTTTCTGTTAATTCATTCCTCACGGGCGCATCATGAAGCACACTATGATGTTTCGACATCACCAAAATTCAGGGACCAACGAGATCCGAACTTTCCGTTGGATCCTGAAATGGTGACCGAAGTCATTGATTGTCGAGAAACAGCTCCCGCCGCAGCAACGTATGACATGTTCTTGTCCACATCTCAATATGCTTCGGCCATAGGAGGACTATCTGTGGCTGTGCCGGGGGAACTTCGGGGACTAGAATTAGCACATGCTCGTCATGGATCCTTACCGTGGTCAGAAGTATTAGAACCCATCATTCAACTAGCCAAAGAGGGAGTTCCAGTATCAGCTCATTTGGCAACTGATATCAAATACATGCGGAACACTGCTAGCAAATATGGCGAATACCCAGCAATTCGGAAATATCTTACCAAACAAGACAATTGGATATACCCCTTGCAGGAAGGAGATCTGCTTCGAAATCCACAACTGGCAGAAACACTTTCGCGCGTGGCCCAGCACGGCAGCAAAGCCTTGTACGAAGGAACCTTGGCTGAAAGTTTGGTAAACGATGTCCGAGCCGAGGGAGGGATCTTGACTACGGAAGATATGGCGAATTATATTCCGACTCTTAGGTCGCCAGTGTTTGGTGTGGCCAATGGATACACTGTGGTGGGAGTGCCACCACCTAGTTCAGGGGGCGCCGCAGTCATTGGTGCCTTGCGATTTCTGTCTGGTTATCAACTTCCCATGGCAGGATATAGTGATACTCTGTCAGTTCATAGAATGGTGGAAGCCATGAGACATTCCTTTGCGATACGAATGGCTCTCAGTGATCCGGACTACTTTGCCAACACGACCGCAGAGGCTGTAAAGGACTTGACTTCGGGACCGTACATGGAGAACCTTCGTAAGATCACACTCGACAATGACACGTTGCCTCTGTCACTATATGGTGGATCGAAATGGGCACAATTGGAAGATGGGCAAGGCGATAAAGAGATCAACGACCACCATGAAGGAGATCGCAGGGTGAGGCAACGCAAATTGGCTCGTCCTTTTGGTTACCTGGATGACTTTGGAACAACACACATTTCAGTGGTGGACAAGGATGGAAACTCTGTGGCCATGACGTCGTCGGTGAATCAGCTTTTCGGATCCCGTATTTTCAGTCCAAGTACCGGAGTCGTACTGGGAGACACGATGGATGGTAAGTATCGCTTATTGATCCGATATCAAAATCAGAAAGTTCAATCATGGGCTCGAGACTCACCATATTTTTCAGATTTCGGCAACCCAGGAAAAAGCAACTTTTTTGGGTTACAACCGTCGGAAGCAAATTTCATAGCACCGGGAAAACGGGTAAGTTCGTCATTTGCCTTCGAGCGTCCTTGATGCCGGTTTCTATCGCACTAACTTCAGATTCTGTACGATGACAGCCTTTATCGTCCATGTCTCCCACCATGATATTCCGCAAAAGAGAAGGATCTAGTGATGATGAATTCGGCACTCTGGAGCTTGTTCTTGGAGGGAGTGGTGGACCGAAAATCATTACTGCAGTTCTGCAGGTGATTATCAACTACTGCTTTCTTGGCATGGATCTTTTTGGTTCCGTCGCCCGAGCCCGAGTACAGTAAGTGGTTTTCTCGTCAAAGCGTGATATGAACGCAAATAGTAGAATGTATCTCACGTTGTTATGATCGTATAGCGACCAACTGTTGTATCACGATGCTGCTGTCACAACAATCGAATTGTCACATCTCGAGCAAGGACCTACGATAGTCGTACCTCAACGAACGAAAGATGCACTTTTATCACGTGGACATGACAATCTTTTGGACATTGATTACGCTGGAACAGTACAAGCAGTTGCTGTAGATCTAGAATCCAATACCTTGTCGGCCGTGTCAGACATACGAAAAGGAGGAGAACCTGCTGGATACTAAGGTTTGATGGCTATGCTAATAGGAACGATGCATCATGAGTCGCCTTCCCCTTTGACCAAGATGAAGGTAGTCCCTTTGTTGCCTCTGGAGATCCGCACGCGCTCACTCATGTATGTAATATCGATCCACCCCTTGACAGCGTCTCGGAGAATTGGTAATCGAAATGGCACTGGGTACGGAATCTTGAAGCCTCCAAGTTCGAAATTACCTTCATCAAACACGAAATTGATCCTTGAATCAGGTCGATTCTCATCTTCATTGGCCTCTTCACCGACAAGGGACACACCGAGTATGTTAATGCCTAGGATTTTCCCATCTCCTTGCCTGTCAGTTAATTCGGGTAATGGATAAGCGGATGTACTTGCCAATGCGTCCACTTTTAGCTCTGCTTTGTCGCTAAATTTTACTACTTGGCTTACAACAAGTTGATCCTTGTCGTTTAGAACAATATCCTGATAAATAGCAAAGGAACTTGCATCGACCGCTTTTCGTTGAATAGGACTTGCTGTATTGGCATTGTTGGTGTGGATTAATTTCCATCGACCATAAACTTCCGGAGCAACGGCTGGTTGGGGAATCGATGGGGACTTTTCCAAGGATGATACCAACTCGGAAATTCGAACATCATTCACCAACCGATTTTCACCCAAACGAGCAATCACATCTAATAATTCATCTTCAAGTTTCTTATTCACCGTTTTGGTACCCGCCGAGGACGACTGGAACGAATTTTTGGCGGCCGGGTTTGTATTGAAAATGTTTTGAAAAAATGCCAAAGAGGTGGATGGATGCCATGCCAAGACCCACAACGAAATGATTGTCACGAGACGCATCGTGACAAGATCTGTCCAACCTTTCTCTTCGTCTAGAACACTAACAAATACCAAATACTTGGTACCAGGTACAGGATGTGACTTCCTGCTATAGATGCAAATAATCCTCATTTTTCACGCGTCATCATCATTTTATTCGAACGTGTCGGTCTTTACATGTTCCAGGTACCAACGGACCACGTGGAAGACAAAACGGATCAAGGACCGACGCATCTGCAAGGAACGCACGTTGATTGGCTGGTTTTCGATCCAACGATTCAGGGAAGTACGTGTGGAACTACGAGGGAACAACCCGCGAAATGTATAATCAACGACATGGCAAACCACTCATCTCTCGCCATCACTCACAGGCAGATGATTCTCTCCTGACACGGACAGAAATCCAGTTGCGCTCACATCTGTCATCGTGGCTACTTTGTTGTTTCGTAATACATAACCGATTAAAGGTTTTCTGCGAAAAAGTGCAGTGACCAGGAAAAATCAAACATATCACTTGATAATCCTAAGTCTATCTGTTCAGTTTTGGATTTTGGAGAATGAGGGCAACAATAATTCCCATCCATTTTGCTCTGGCGGTATTATTAGCGGCGGTGGCAACTTCGGCTTTTGTACCATCTGCACCATTTCCTTCACTGACAACAAGGACATGCGTGGATCGTTCCTTTGGTGGTGTTTGTAAAACTACATGGGGGTAAGCACAGAAGGAATGTTCCCATTTTGTCACCATGTGAAACGACCTAACGTCTCTCATACACTCGCTCGGAATAATTAGTGCAACTGTTTTGAAGGAAACGACAGCAACCTCTGGTGGGACAGAAAGAAAGTATACCCCTAGAAATAACAATGGGAGGCGAAACATTAATCGCAGTAATAATGTTGGTGGTGGCCAATCGGCACTCAAATTGGAAAATCCAATGAAGGTGCAAAAGATTCCTTCCGCCCCTCAGCCACGGCGAGAGAACAACCGATCATCGGGAGGGAATGGGCCGCGGTCATCAGACGGTGGGCCAAGAAAAGGGGCGTCCGGTGGCACGGATAACGGAGCCAAGGGACCGGGTAGAGGTCCAAGTAAGTCAGGTGATAGTGGTGATGACTTTGCAAAAAAACCACGTAGAACCTTCGACGGAGGTAGGTGTTACATCATCTATTTTTGTTATTTCGCTCAAAGCTTCCAGCTTAAAGTGATGGAAGATTTTTTCACGGGACCAGGCTTGTCGTTGCCAATTCTTAAGGAATGGCAACCTAAAGCCTGAGCGACCTTTCGACCTTGTAGTCTAACCTTTTTGTCCCTTTTGCTTCGTCAGATGTGGCTCCCGTGGTCACCGGTGGTGTCGCACCAAGTAAAGATGGAAAACGCAAGGCCAAACCAGGCAAGCAGCGAAAAGATGAACGAGAGGAACAGACAGATATCAAGAATCAACGCAAGACCTCCCTAAAACTTGGTACTGGTCGAAAAGGTCGGGCAGCAGAAACATCGGGTCGTCGTGGTAGTCTCAAGAAAAGAGACCGAACTTCAGAAAAGGAGGCAAAATTAGCAGCAGCGGAAGAACGAAGAACTGTCCGACTGCCTGAGTAAGTAAACCGTCGAGTTGAGAGTTGTTTACTTGCTGTGATGGATTTTTTTCCTTACAATATCGTACACCAGGGGTCCTGTCACCGTCGCCGAGTTGGCAGACATTATTGACGAAAAACCTGTCGCTATCATCAAATTGCTCATGAGTGATTTGGGAGTCATGGCGACCATGACGCAAAATTTAGATCCAGCCACTTGTGTCGCTGTAGTGGAAGGTTTTGGAAAAATCGTGGCCGGTGGCGATGACGAATGGGACGACGAGTAAGTTCAACTCCTAATTTCTTTCGTGTTATCACTTTGTCGGAATGTCTCATGCATGCATTTGGACAACAGAGAGTATGACATTGAGGATAGTGCCTTGGCCGTGGGATTCGTTACTGATGACGATGATCCAACTGACTTGGAAACTAGGGCACCAGTGGTCACAATCATGGGACATGTTGACCATGGAAAGACTTCATTACTCGATGCTATTCGGAATACAGACGTAACTTCAGGCGAAGCAGGTGGTATCACCCAACGTATTGCGGCCTACCAGGTGAATCACAATGGGCAGATGATAACTTTTATCGATACTCCGGGTCATGCAGCATTTACGGATATGAGAGAGCGCGGAGCCAATATCACGGATATTGTCATTCTGGTTGTTGCTGCCGACGATGGCGTCAAACAACAGACTGCCGACTCGATTGCATGTGCCAGACAGGCTGGCGTGCCTTTGATTGTTGCCATCAACAAATGCGACCTTGACACCGCTGACCCAATGAGAGTCATGACGGAGTTGACAAGTTATGACATTCTAACTGAGGAATTTGGTGGGGACGTTTTGGTGTCGCAAATCAGTGCAAAGCAGGGGACCAACATAGACGATTTGCTCGATAAAGTGATGCTACAGACAGAAATCGAAGACTTGAAGGCAAATCCAAATCGCAATGCTGAGGCCATTGTTGTGGAAGCAAATATCGAACGAGGTTTTGGTACTGTAGCAACAACTCTAGTCAAGAAAGGCACACTTCGAATTGGTGATATTTTTGTGGCAGGGGAAACGTATGGTAAAGTGCGAGCTCTCATTGATCCAAACGACGGGAAAACAAGACTCCAGGAGGCTGGGCCTAGTCGCCCAGTCAACATTGTTGGATTCGAAGGCATTCCTAACGCTGGAGACTCCCTTGTGGTTATGGACGACGAACAAGCGGCTAGATCGCTTGCTGAAAGTCGTCAGCGGTGAGTAGAGATTACATGATTTCCACTACTTTCTCCGCACCTTTCTCACACTTAATGTTACCTCGTAGCCTTTCCCGCGAAAGATCGTCTTCCTCGTACCAGGACGGTCTCATGGATTCCGTATCGCTTGTTTTTGGTTCCACGAAACAAAGCCGCGAAATGTGCGTACTTGTCAAGGCTGACGTGCAGGGATCCTCAGAGGCGTTGACACGAGCACTTCGGGAGCTCAAGTTGGAAAATGACGAAGCCGTTGTTACGGTGAAAGTGTTAGTCAGCGAAGCAGGCGAAGTTTCAAAAAGCGATGTTGCCATTGCGTCTGTCACCCCTGGAACAACCATCCTCGCATTCAACGTTGCCGCGTCGTTTGCGGCCATGGAGGACGCACGTTCCCAGAAAATACCAATTGAGTATTACAGTATTGTTTATGACGCTATCGAGTCAGTCGAATCTAGAATGCAAGAAGTTCTGTCGCCAACACCAGAAGGAGAATACACCGGCTCTGCGGTAGTCCAAGAAGTCTTTAATATTGGTGGAACTGGAAACATTGCCGGTAGCAAGTGCCGAGACGGATTACTCAAGAAGGGTGGAAACGTACGAGTTATGCGTGGTGACAAGATTTTGATCGAAACCAGAATTAAGAGTCTTCGAAACTTCAAGGCTGAAGCGGACACAATCGAAGCTGGAAGTGATTGTGGCATTGGCCTTATTGACTTCGAAGACTTCCAACCAGACGATGTCATTGAATGTTATGTCCTGTAAATTGCAGACTAACTCGCCAAGAATCAACCCTGCTAACCTAATTCCATGTATTCACAGCATGCATCACGAAAAATCATAGCTAGTTTCTATGTTGTTACCGCTGATCGTCATGAAAGCCACCCTTATGCCCTACAAAATTAAACGCAATAGAAATGCCAGGCGATTGTGATGGGCAATGTCTTGGCCGTGTTCCAAAACCTTGGACAATTATTTACAGGACATGCGTACACGATAGCTAACCTAATGTCGCCACATATCTCAACAGTCTTTGACTACTAGGTTTATTGATGGATCCTGGATCAAGGTAGTTGGGAATACAATTAGGGCCTTGGATTGGTCAAAGAGGAAGTCCATAGACTTCCAAACATAAAGTGTTCGATGCTGGACTATGGGGTCTTACGATATGAATGAACCCAGAAACATGTTTTCTTATTCCGGTAATATGGTACGTTGACTTTGTATCCACTACCGGTAGTTGTCTCGCTAGGAAAGCTGTTTTGAAAATTCAGTACTGGTGGTGCTCTTCTACTACATTACTACCTTAAAATCAAAGGTCATCTCAAAGTGGTTGGAACGATGATCTAGATCCTCCCCCAAAGTGGTCCATCTCATCCTTGCCTTTGACGGATTTGATTGTGTCGTTTCAATGTTTGGCCTCATTACGCAAGAAGAAAGATTTTTGGTTTTGCTTTGCGCCAGACAACCTCCGCCTTAGTTTTTTTAGGCTTGGTGGAGAGAAAAGAGTTTTCCCAGTCAACAATTCGTTGAAAACGCGAAGCTGGGTCTCCGTGAAATTCCCATCCTGTTCCAAGTCGCTCAAAGTGAAACTTTTGTGTTTGCTCTTGAAACTAATGTTTTGCCTCGATTTGCGAATATTCTTTCCCATGTAGTTTTCCTTTCGGAAGTCTTTGGCTGCACATGTTGCCACATTTGTAACAGATTTAAAGGTCTGTGTTGTTTCATCTGGCCCGTGAAATGTATCTGCAGATTTTGCCTCGTTTTGTGATTCTGTAGTTACAGCATTATGATGTTGGCAGGACGATTCCATTTGTTCTGGTCTGGAAATGGTATTGGCATCTGATTGAAGGATGGTATTGGAAAATCCGAGGACTCTTGGGGTCTTTAAAACCAACCGTTCTTCAGCGCAGCAGGCAGCGCCATCATCGTCGGAGGTTTCTTCTTTTTGCTTCAAAGTCGTCGTTAGGGGTTGGGGTCGACTTGGACACATACAAGTTTTCATATCAGAATATTGAAGGACGCAATCGGGGTTTTTCGTTAGTGTAGAATTGATTTGCATGGTATTGCTCCTGGTACGGGTCTCGGATATTTTCGAAGGTCGTGGTCGGGCACTGGGAATTTCAAAGTGAACGGATGATCTAGGAACCCATTCAGTGTAACGAACAGATTCCCATTGAATCAAAACGCGTTCATCATTTCGCTTTTGATTGATGGCTTGATCAGTATGCGGGTCGACAGCTCCCTGAATGAGCCACGCCTGATGATGAGTCTTCCCGACAGAAACCCACACAGACCGTTTCGAACCCATATTTATTCTGTTGTCGAGAAAAGAAGAAACGAGATTGTTATGATTCGCTCCCAGTGTGTGACAAGTTTCTCTTGTCGTTTTGCGACCAACCTCGATGGTGTGATGAAGCGAGCAGTGACGAAGAATAGAAACGAGCTTGAATTATTTTACTGTTAACAGTCGTGGGAAGGCGATTTTGGAACCAGGGCTAACTGTCACTCCTGTCAAGCACGACGTTCGCCGTGCTCCATCCGGTTTTGGTCACTCGTCCACCGTTGGTAAAGGCGTTTCGCCACCGGGGCAAATAAATGACTAGTTTTGAATTCGCAAAGAGCAAGTGGGCGTTGCAACGAATCGATCGTTGAGAAACATATAATAGTCGGATTACTGTGATTCCCTACCGGGTACCGGTCATTTTGCATCGTCCAAAACTTTCTCCGGTTTGCGAGAAATTTAGTTGTTTTTACACCTACAGCACGGCTTTTGCCATTTCGTCGTTTTGGACGCTTGTTCGAGGTGCGCCGCTTCGCTACCGGTAGGAACGGTACGGCCATCATTGAAGATACCTTTCGAATACATCACACCTCACACACAGTCATCAGATGAACCTCTACGGCTTAGCACCATGATGACCAACATTCTTTGCCAACGGCGAGGGCTGTCCTGTAGTGTCGTCGTCGTCCTCCTCCTCATCATTATCAACATTATCCAAACACAGTCGTATATCATTCGTCCGGCAACCGAGAGTGACGTTTCCTTGGCGCGTAAACTATTGTTTCAAGAAAAAATGAATCCACTGTCGATATCGACGCAAACTATGCTTGTCGCTGCCAAGGATAGCGATGATGATGATGATGGTAGTTATAGTGGTAATAATAATCCTCCTCAGGGGGATGTCCTTGGCTTTGGCCAAATTCGACCCCTCAACAATGAATTTTCCGAATTGGCATCTTTATATGTCCTTCCAGAATATCGCCATCAAGGAATTGGGAGTGGTCTGGTCAAGGCCCTACTAGAGAGACACCAATCGAATTATCAGGAAACGTCCAAAGTTTGTCTATTAACATTAAAACCAACCAGTGGATTTTATAAATCGTTTGGATTTCAAGAAGCCAGTGAGAATCAACGCAAATCTCTCCCAAAAGCAATCCAAGTAGAATACATGGCCGGCAAGGCACTATCCACCTTTTTAGGAAATGAGCTAGTGTGCATGATCCAGTCCTAACAACTTTTTGGGTTTCCAATATCAGTATTGAACTTCTTTACAATAGATGATAGTCTGCTGTACCGCTACAGGAAAGAAACAACGGCCAAGGGTTTGTAGATGATTCAAACTCTACTAGCCGACGAAAGATAGCATCAACCCAAATGTATGTCACTTGAGTGTAAGATCGTTGGCAAATAAATTCATTTCTTTCCCGTAGTCCATGCGCTCATGTCCATCCCACTCATGGATAGGGAATTCATTGCACTGGGGTTACTGTTTCTATTGCCCATAGAATTGTTCGATTGCACCCCAAAACTCATCATATTTTGCGGGGTCATCATGCCAATGCCCATTCCACCACTACCACCAACCATGCCTGGATTCATCATGCCCATACTGTTCATTCCACCCATGCTCTGTTGTTGCATGGCCATTCGTTGCTGTTGTTGCATCATCATCATCATTTGTTGTTGCTGTTGTTGTTGTTGCATCATGGATGTACCATTCATGCCACCAAAACCTGCTTGCTGTTGTTGTTGCTGTTGCATCATGTGGTTACTGGGCATCCCGCCAAATGCACCTTGTTGCGGCATTACCGCTCCAAAATTCAATTGAGGCTTTGGTGGCGTAGATATGTTATCCATAGATGAGATGAGGGAGCCTTTTTGATTCGCCGACATGACCGGTTTCTTCGGTAACGTCGGTACTGGTGCCGGAACTGGTGTGGAGGAGGAAATTGTCAAGCCCGCAAAATCAGCAAAATCGTTATTGGAAGACGGAGCAGGATTTGATGCAGGAGGATTGGAAATGAAGGCAAACGCGGAAGAAGGTGGCCCTGCTGAAGTTGCAGGTGGCGGGGCTGACTGAGAAATAAACCCAAAAGCTGAACCATTACTCGCCGCAGGAGCTGGAGTCGCAA
Source organism: Nitzschia palea (assembly GCA_019593585.1). Classification (NCBI taxonomy): domain Eukaryota; phylum Bacillariophyta; class Bacillariophyceae; order Bacillariales; family Bacillariaceae; genus Nitzschia; species Nitzschia palea. The sequence continues at coordinate 8,493 of SWEM01000019.1, read as the reverse complement.
AAGTAGTAAAATCAGCCTGAAAACCATGTGACGAAGAAGAGGGAGCAGGGGGAGCTGGAGCAAAAGCATCGAAATCGGCTTGAAAGGATGTAGAAGCTGGTGCGGCTGCAAAATCTAGCAAGTCGGCAGTTGGGGCTTTTGGTGCGGGAGCAGCCACTGGTGGCTTAGAAAATTGTGGCGTCCGAGCTGGTGGTGGTTGACTAACAGGTATTCCAATCGGAATGGCAGTCGCCACATGCTGTGGTGTCGCTGCGGGAGGAGCCCCACTGTATGCTCCATAATATTTCTTGTGTTCGTACACATCGACAACAAAGCGTTTAAAAACATCAATGTGATCACCTTCCTTGGGTCGCCCGCCAGTGCCGACCGGCGGAGCATTTTTGAGCCACGTGTTTCTTGCGTAATCGTTGCCTTTCGCCTCCAACTCGGCCACTTCGGCATCCGTCCAGCTCGACATGGTCAGAGATTTACATCGGTGACTAATGGCCTGATGGGAGGACTTGCAGTTGCTACAGACAAAGGTAAAGAACTTGATGCAGACAGTGGAATGACCAAACTGCTTGCTCGTTCCACAGTTCGCACACACTATGTTTCCTGGAAGGCGCGCCAGTTTTTTCACTTTCTGCTCTGCTGCCGCGGACATTGTGGATACCGATAAATTCTTTCCTGGAGATACTTGGAATGTGCGAGTTTCTCTTTGTCTTCCACAGTTCAAGGTAGTTGACTGATGTGACACTCAATGACAACAATAATGGTACTAATCGCCAATTTCCCGCGGACCAATTGTTCCAACGGGCGCTCGACCTGCGCGTCGAATGTACTTCGTGATAGCGTGATTCCGTATTCCCTATGTGACGTTTCGTTCCAAAACATGACGCGAAGAATCAAATTACAAGCAGGAGGTATCTTCAGGCCAGGAATAGTATTGGTCACCATGTTGTGAGACTGTCTCCTTCTAATAATGATTGCAAGAGACCTTGTTTCGAAAGCCAGGCATGGTGTGATCCGTTCCGACGCTGCAGATCCAAAGTTCGCCTCCCTTTCGGTAACACACGTTTCGTGGATTCGCATCTCGACCACCGACACGACGGCGGTGCGCGAAATGAAGGGACTCCAGATTTCTGGTCTCTGTACAGGTCTTCAGTAGGAACTGATTGTTCATTTTCAGCTTTGGAATTGCACAATACATCCTCCCAAGGATGAAAAATCCGCATCGAGATTTCTATAAGTACGGTAGTTGAGCCGACGATCAAAGCAGGAGGCGTTTTTCTATCAGGAATATGGATGGTCCCCACCCCAAGGACACGACACTTACTCAATTTATTGCCGACGTCGACTTTGACAATGTCTAGTACAATCGCCGCGAAAGTTTCGGAGCATCGTCTAGTAGGTTGACACATGCCTCTTTCCAACCTCGATTTTGCCGAGACCAACTAGATCGAGCCTCCAAGTCTTTGAGAAAAATAAGACCTTTTCAAATCCAGTACGCCGTATGTTGGTCAAATCAAGGGCTACAGGCAACAATACACTGGAACAACAAGATCGTCTCTATTTTGTGTGAATGGCAGCGACGAATCAATAGTGCGAGAGTTTCGTTTCTTTTCAGTACACGACACTTTTGCCACCATCTCCTCCTCCTTTCGTGGTTGGTAGGAATTTTGTGTGAAGTCCTGATGAAGCAAAGAGTTGATGGTAATGACGAGTATTGACACTTTCCTTTTTCTATGGGTTTGTACGCGGTGTTAGGCTAATACTCTCGTGCTACGACGGTATGAAAGGAAATTTGTCTGATGCTACACCTTGTATCATGGATATTTCATGATAATTTATTTTAGTCGACAATCAATTCATCAATACTCCAATCTTCGTGACTGCCATCCGGCAAGTATCGTCGAACAATGATAGGAATTTTCCGTTCTCGGAGTTCCTTCTCGGCAATTCGCAACGGGTCTGTTTCACCATCTAGATCCACCATGACGGGGGCATTCATACTGATTTGTAGAGCTCGGGTCCCCAATACTCGTGCTCGTTCATATTTGGTCAAATATCGTGTCGTAATTCGTTCGGATGGTGCCGTTCCAGTGGAGACGACTAGTCCATCTGCACCACTCCCCTCTACCGCCATATCCTCTCGTTCTCCTGTGACATCCAAGGCATCATCGTCGGGGGCGCCTTCACCATCGTCTTCGCCTCTGTCGTCCAATCCTGCATCATCGCCATCGCCTCCGTCAAACACTCCACCAGAATTGTCGTATCCATCACCTCTTCCGATCGGGTCCTCGTCATCACTCATGGCTCACGAAATATCAGGCCGTGTCTAGAGGTGATTGCCAAAGCGTGGATTTTCTCTTTTGCTTCTTTTTTGAAAAATGGTAAAACAGAAGAAATAAAGGCTACTACCAGAACCTTTTGCTTGCTTGTCAGTTCACTGTCAATAGGGTGCCAAAACAAATTCCCACTTTCTTGCCATATGAAATGGACCAGTTTGACCCTCACGACTTCCGACACAGCTTCGACCACCATGATTTCTCCAATCGTCTGACCGACGCTTATCCAATCCAGGACCAACCAAAGTATTACTAACGTTAGTACGATCCAGTGAACAACAAAATTCCCAGATTATTGCCCGTCTTACATGACCAATTATGCACGTCCGTGGAACTGGGACTTCGTGAGATGTCCCAGTTGTGGATAGCGGACCACAAATTTTGTCGATGAATTATGCATGTTTGGTTGATGACGCACTCCAAGGTTTATTTCAATCCCATTATTACAGCTTCGCTTTCGTCACCATTCTTTTTTTGGCCAATTTTCCTAAATGGTACACCAGCTTGCCAAAGTAAGATCCAAACGGTTCGTTTTGGGCTCCTCACCCATGTTCCAGGTAGCTATCAAAGTCAATCACTACAGATGACGGAGTCGACTTCTTAATCTTGTTTGTGGCTGGTTGGAATATCGATTCTCCTCCTTTGCACACATAAATTCTATTCACGGAACTTTCTTAAGCTATTGCTATTGTTCAACAGCTTTGTTTTTCATTTCTTACGTTCAAATAGAACATTGGTTGAAGCAAGATGGTCGGGTGTATCAAATTGCCTTTCTTTGCCTTGTCCTTGTTGTACACGGCTCGTGCCCAACAAGAACAGGGTAACAATAACGTCCCAGAGCTCTTCTTGAGTGAAACATATCTGGGCTTTGACGAAAAAATGGTGGCCCCTCGTGGAACCAACAATCTTCGTCGTGGACTCCAAGATTCATCCAATGTATGCCTGCCGGTCAGTGCCAAGACTGTTGCTCTACCAGACATAACCAAGTTAAAATGTGACCAATTGACTGACTATGCATGCACCTGTACCGGGTCGGCGGAAACCACCTGCAACTATTGCACTCTTCGAACTAATCCCGAGTTTGTTCAATGCCAAGTGTCAGGATCCGTCATGACATTTAGGGATGAAACCGGCACTAGCACAACGTGCAGCTGTGAGTACGTTGGAAATGGTGTGGTCGAACAAAAGTGTTATCAAGGATCTACTTCGGTTCCAGTTCCTGGAGCTACTACTACTGGATCTGGATCTAGTTCAGGATCTAATTCTGGATCTAATTCTGGATCTAATTCTGGATCTAATTCAGGGTCTAATTCTGGATCTAATTCTGGATCTAATTCTGGATCTAATTCTGGATCTAATTCTGGATCTAATTCTGGATCTAATTCTGGATCAGGAACTGGAAGGAGTCCCACCAGCGCTCCGGCACCAACAGCTGATCCCAATGTTGAAGAAACCACAACAACTCCCGCTCCTGTTCCAGCACCAACTCGTGCTCCTATTACCCCCACTCGTGCTCCAGTTACCCCAACCCATTCTCCCGTCACTCCAACAGCCGCTCCGGTTTTTACCCCGACTCGCGCGCCCGTTACTCCAACAAACGCTCCCGTCCTCCCAGCCACGACTACTACTGATCCTGTTCCGAAAGACGGAGCTGGTGCACCACCGGGGAAAGACGGTCCAGGGGGTAAAGGCGGACAAGGTCCCGGAATCGGAGGCAGGTTTGGAGGATTCTGGTAGAGGGATCTGCCGGCCAGTATCACAAGTTGTGAATCCAGCCTTTTTCAACACTTAAACTCTCTCACAGTGAACTAGTTCTGTACAAGTACACATCGGAGGATTGTGGTGCGCAGTGAGAGGCCATGAAAAACGCATGACCTCGAAAATAGACTCCATTATCTAAATGGGAAAATAGACAGTTGACTTGGAAATTTTAAAAAAATATTCTTGGCCAATATCTTGATAGATTTCTCTCCATGCAGGAATTTTCTCCTGATCGCATCTCTTTGCATTCTGAGCTCCAAGAGCAAGCGACGTCGATTTACCTTTTTATTCTATCAATGCCAATGCGTATCACTCGAAAGTAAATCGTAGTAGTAGATAAAAGAATGGTCAAGAAAACAGATACATTGCTATTCGAAATTTTCAAGATGGTCTTTGATTGCATCCCACAATGCAACCTCGTCCTCAGAGGTGACATCCTCCAATGCTTGGTACATGGGGCCTTGGTCATCCTTGTCGCTCCTGGCACTCAAAAGATTCAATTCTTCATCACTTTGTGCATGAAATACACCCATCATTTCACTAATTCCAAGTTTCAGAGATGGAAGGACGGACGATCGTTCCTTGGATCTTGCAAACACGTACACATCCGTGTACTTTTGTGGGTCATCCTCCATTCCTTCGACTGGTTGCAATCGATTCAAGAACCCAATATTATGTGGCATGTCGCCGATTGCCTTGAGAGTTCCCGCAAGGGCCTTGCCAAGAAGTGGCAAATCTTGGTCTGCCGCTGATAATTGAACACAAAAAACAGGGTATTTCAAATATGATATCTCAACTTTTCCATCGTGAATATCGTAAAAATCATACAAGGAATCAGACCTTGAAACTGCATAACAATCCCATCCACTGGACTTATCCGTGTCATCCTCTGGGTCTTCTTCGTGGCTACCAATGGCAGGTGGTCGGTCTTGAAGGGGTATCGGAGGACATGGCCATGCATGACAATGAATGTGATTTTGACTGGCTGCTCCTCCCACGCTGTTATGTCCCAAGAAAAGCGATCCAGCCGGTTCAATCGAACTGGCCAGGAATACCATATCATTGCAGTCATCATCCGTAAATATTTGTGCACGCCAATTCTTGGCTTGGTCAGCCAAAGTGGGAAGAAGTAAAAAGTGTCCTCGGGTATCGGCAGGACTGACATTATGAAAGACGTCCCAGGGTGTCGTCATGCCATTTACGAATAATGACGCCACGCGTGGTCGAAGTTCTAATCGCAGCGGACCAGTCACAAACGAGTCGGTGGTTGCATCATATTTCGGAGGAATCGATAATGTCGCCCCCGCAAATCCTGGGGATGGCACGGGTCGCAACGTTCGAACCAGCTGTAATTGAGCTGCAAAATCGCCATCCAAGACAAATTTAACAGGGGGGCCATTGCCATTATCCTCTCCTTGAAATGTTGTTAGAGTCTCATTGATGGATCGGACCAATTCCGATTGAATTCCTTGTGCCGAATCGGCCTCTTCGACAAATTCTTCACAAACGAATTTTTTGGTCGTTTTGTTTTCGACAAGGCGAACACCATATCGGACGGGAATCGTTCGATCGTTTTCCGTTGGAACTGGAACTTGTACTGTAGCGCTAACCTTGCCTTGTTGTACCAAATCGATCCATCGCCCTGACAAATCTATGGACGCAATTTTGTAGGCCGGTTGACCAGCAATGATGGAATCGTTCGTATCATGATTGTTGTTGTTGTTATTGTCTGGAAAGGAAAAGGCCGCTGGAATTTTTGCAATCGGCATCCTCAAAGCAGAACATGACAATGTAATTGTCGACCAGAGAAATAAGGGATACAAGAACATTGGGCATGGATCGGATGGATTATAATTCTTCCTTTTTTTCTCCTGAAACTTTCTTGAAATTCTCTTCACGGCTTTGTCGACGCATCAATTTGCCTGCAGAATCTCACAAACAAAGATCTGATGACTGAGTGCAGCAATGGTCTGATAAGGATTCAAAGCCTCCCAACCACAATCCACAGAGGCAGATACACTTGTCGTCGTGTGCCCAAGTCGACAAAGGCTTGTGTCGACAACAATTCCATGCCAATTCACAGATCTTTCCTTGGATTCCGATGATGGCTGGAGAATAAAATAAATGGAGATTCGATGCCGACGAGTCGGACGGACCACCACGTCATCAAACGGTAGTGCAACGTGGAAGTTGTGTCGATACCACGTGGAAGACTTTTCTGTAGGAAACGTAGAAACTGTACTGGAGCGATTGAAATTGAAGGCGGAGGAATTAAACGCAGTCGTGAAGGAAAATTTCAAAAATGTACAGTAGCATAGAGCATTCGTGTGAGTTTACCGCGTCTACGTTGAGACGTCATTATGCATCACGTGTGGTCGGACAGATAGATGCAAATAGATTTCCAACGAACGAAGAGCGACTTCGATCCCCAAGCAGCGTGCGGCTGGAAACTGTCCATCGTCGTCCTCGACGCATTTTGCGCATTGCGAACCAAACGACGGCTCTCGACTCGATCCCCCCAAGCTACTCTTTTCTCGCAAACGTTGCTTTGCACACAAGAGACGTTTTAGTTGATTGAACAGCAAGACAATATTTACGATGCTTTTCACTAAACTTGCAATCTCAGCATGTACGTAGCGTGGATTTTTTGTGTTCAGATTGTTTGACGGGTTGATGTGGTCATGGTCATTGCAAATTGGAAGGTTTTAGGTACAATGGGCACGTGATCAAGCCACTTTGTAGAGCCATACAAAAGCGATTGCTAGTGATATCATGGAGCAATTGGACGGTGCATTTGATGTTTGGAATTTCGCTGTCCCCGTGATACCATCTAACTTGAATGTTTCCTTTGTTTTTTCTTCTCAAAACTACAGTGGCCCTTATGGCCATGCCCTTCACGAACGCCCAAGAAGGCGAAGAAAAGATGGGCACAGTCATTGGTATTGATCTTGGTACCACTTACTCATGCGTCGGTGTTTTCAAGAATGGACGTGTTGAAATTATTGCCAACGACCAAGGTAACCGTATCACTCCTTCTTACGTTGCCTTTGTGGACTCTGGCGAACGTCTTGTCGGAGATGCCGCCAAGAATCAGGCCACGATCAACCCATCCAACACTGTCTTTGATGTCAAGCGATTGATTGGACGTAAATTCAGTGATAAATCTGTCCAAGCTGACAAGAAGCTTGTTCCTTACGAAATTGTCTCTGACAAGGACAAGCCCATGATCCAAGTCGACATTGGCGGCAAGCCCACCAACTTTGCACCCGAAGAGATTTCTGCCATGGTTCTGCAAAAAATGAAGTCAACAGCTGAAACTTTCTTGGGTAAGGAGATCAAGAACGCAGTAGTCACTGTTCCTGCCTACTTCAACGACGCCCAACGTCAAGCCACCAAGGATGCTGGAACAATTGCTGGTTTGAAGGTTGAGCGTATCATCAACGAACCTACCGCTGCCGCCATTGCTTACGGTATGGACAAGACTGGAGGAGAAGCCAACGTTCTTGTTTTCGACTTGGGAGGCGGTACGTTCGATGTGACGCTTCTCACCATCGACAACGGTGTTTTCGAAGTATTGGCCACCAACGGAGATACCCACTTGGGAGGTGAAGATTTTGACCAACGTGTCATGCAATATTTCATCAAGATGATGAAGAAGAAGTCTGATGTTGATATTTCTGGTGACAAGCGTGCTCTTCAAAAGCTCCGAAAGGAAGTTGAACGTGTCAAGCGTGCTCTTTCATCGCAACAACAAGCTCGTCTTGAAATCGAGGACTTGGCAGAAGGTTTCGACTTTTCTGAGACTTTGACTCGTGCCCGTTTCGAGGAATTGAACAATGACCTTTTCAAGAAGACCATGGGACCCGTCGCTCGCGTCATGGAAGATGCCGATTTGAGCAAGAGTGAAATCGACGAAATCGTGTTGGTCGGTGGATCTACTCGTATTCCTAAGGTGCAACAGTTGATCTCCGAATACTTTGGTGGAAAGGAGCCATCCAAGGGTATCAACCCCGATGAGGCTGTTGCCTATGGAGCTGCTGTTCAAGGAGGAATTTTGTCGGGAGAAGGTGGTGACGCCACTAGTGAAATTCTTTTGTTGGATGTTACTCCTCTTTCTCAAGGTATTGAGACTGTCGGAGGAGTCATGACCAAACTCATCAACCGTGGTACCACCATTCCCACCAAGAAGTCTCGTAAGTTTTTGGGTCCTTGTCTCCTTGAAATATTCCGTTTATTGTTTTCTCACTTTTTGTGCCTATAGAAACTTTCTCCACCCACCAGGATAACCAAAGCGTTGTGTTGATCCAAGTCTACGAAGGAGAACGTTCCATGACCAAGGATAACCACATGCTTGGAAAATTCGAATTGACTGGTATCCCCCCTGCCCCACGTGGTGTTCCTCAAA